>CAUYRT010020538.1:0-276376 GCA_963574885.1 Lepilemur ruficaudatus
GTAGCAGCCATCAAGTTAGCCCTTATGGCTACTAATGTTCTAATTGTGCCGGTCAATCCGGTAGGATCATTTCGTCAAAACTTATTTTATTCTTTGGTATTTTAAATACGTTCACTTTAAAAATAAAATAAAAATATAAAAGATGAACAAAACTGTACTAATAAAAATAGAAGGATTTGTTCTGTAAAATCTGTATTCAGTCAAAAGGTCACACTGGAAGACCTTCTGTGGCCTTAAGGCTGCAGGTTCCCCACCCTGGTGTAAGTGTCACCAATTGTCATTGTGGATCCCAGAAGACCTTGTGGATTCTCTCTCTCGTGTGTGTTGGGGCAGCTGAGGATGTGGGTGTTGGTCAGCATAGCCGAGCGTCACACGCCAACTGGCTCAGGGACTGGTTGGGTGGCAGCCCGCTGAGTTCTGAAGATTGCCTGCAAAAACATAATTCAACTTGGTTTGTTCTTCCTGGCTGTGGTCAGATCTTTTGAGATCACTCCTAGTTCATGAGAATAAAACTGTGTCATTAACAGAAAAGAGGAGATTTATCCTCCTCTGTGTTATGGGGGAGGACGCCCGTGCAGTTCTTCAAAAGCTCTGCTGGACTGAGTTCACGGGCAAGGAGAGAAAGGGAAAGCCCAACTGCAACCTGCTGTCACACTGCCTTCGAGTCACCGTTCCTGTCCCTTCTCACGGTTGTCACAATTTCAGAATGGAGGCCTTGCCAAAGCCCACAGAGCTTAGGAATTTTATAATTGTTTTATTGTGTTCCACACTTCTGGCTTTTACTTCGCTTCAGATTACAACCCTTTGGCTTCCTCAGCTATTGATATTGAAAGAGTATCACACTACCAGATTCACTCCCAGGACAGTCACCAGGAATACCGAATGAAAATAATTGGAATGCATCCTGCAAATGCAAAAATGCTTCACAAAATCACCCCTACGTCCCATTCACAAATGTTTCTGTGTGCCAGCTGCACTTCCTCAGCCACAGACATTGCTTACACGCTTCATTCTGACCACAAATACGAGGCTGCTGACCATCGACTGATCTCTTGGAGAGAGTCGCCGCGCACAGTTGCTGAGTCAGCGCACAGGCCCCAGAGCAGACCCGTTGGCTGGGAGACAAAAGCGAGGGCCGCACGCATTTATCGGTGCTTTAATGAGGCCTGCGGATTCTCATTGCTTTGCCAAAAAGGATAGAACAGAAAGCAATGTGGTCAAAGACACAAAAGTAGGAAAATCCCTTCATTCAGAAAAAACAAAGTGCGATAGTTTCTAGAGAGGTGCAGAGAGATGCAGCTTACCGAATTTTTCTGAGATTATTCTCTTGAAATGTATTCTTTGGGTATTTGCCCCAGATTCCAGCTCATCACCGAACTCTGGCTAATGGCCTTGAAGAATGAGAATGAACACAACATTCACACGAGGCCAGGAGGGACACTCACTCCATGTCATTTCCACAGGGTCCTGTAGGCACAGCCCTTCTGTGGTTCCTGACCTCCCCTGCCCGCCCGCAGGTCCCCTGCTCCTCACAGAGGATGCTCCTTGGTGCTGAGTTTCTGGGATGGAATTTAGCCTCCAAGCCACAGTTGTTGTTTTTCCTCCAGCAGAAAACTTCCATTCACCAACCTGGGTGGTCTTTACAACATGATAGCCATAAAAATGTGAACGCTTTACAGAATTCTTAGACGTTATCACCAAAGGAGTGAATCGACATCCGCTTCAGTTTAGGGATGTGGTCCCCAATCCCTGGGCCATGGACTGGTATGGTCCTTGGCCTGTTAGGAACTGGGCCACACAGCAGGAGTGAGCAGCAGACAGGCCAGTGAAGCTTCATCTGTGTTTACAGCCGCTCCCCACCGCTGGCATCACTGCCTGAGCTCCGCCTGCTGTGGAAAGATATTCTTAAAGTTCCATCTATAGGTTTCTGGATAGCATCTTCAAAGGTTGTAGATGATTTCAGGAAACACATCGGTGGGTATTTGTTTATATCATTTCTTTATGACTTCCCTCTTCCTGCCTCTATCAAGGCTTTATAAAACTTTCTGGACAGTCCTACGGGGTTCTCTGGAAAATAGATCCACAGGGCTATATTGACGTGCAAGTTCATAGTCATAGATTTTGAGGGGCTAGTGCAGTAATTTCTCGCCATTGGGGATTGCTTGGATTAGTGTTGGTAGATTTGGGGGATATACTCTTGCTTTTTCTAGTGTAGCAATATGACTTAAAAAGCAAGTACAAGTTAGAATTTCTTGGTGTTTGGTTGGATTATCTAAGGTACCCTTATGGGGTTAACTAACAAGGAACTAACAAATTCCAACTAACAAGGAAGGTTATTTGCAGAGGAAATGATGCTCAGGAGACCCTGGAAGGGAAGGCGGGCTCCGTGAGTGTGCAGCGGCATCCTGCTTAGGATGGAAATCTCATTAGGGTAAAGAACTACTGGAAACCTGTCAGGCTAGAACCCAAGATTACCCTACTTGGGATCTAAAAACAAAGTTAAAAATTCACAAAATGTATATTAGAGCTTTTATCTCCCAATTACATTCACCTTAGTATTATTAATAACTCCTCCAAATTCATATCAACTATAAACAAACTATATACAGCAGCCGGCATCTCCGTATATCTTAAGACAAAGACACACACATCTATCTTCACCCCTAGGTCTACAGGGACAGGTGACACGTTTGGTTTCCTAACTGCGGTCTGCATTGCTTTTTCTGTCCACACCAGTCCCTACCTGTCCTGTGAGTAATCTACGCAGGCTCGCAGGCAGTGAACAGTGCCTCAGGGTGTGAGACACAGAACCATACGTGTGGCCTGGCTTCCTCGCAGCTCTGGGGTGCGGGCAGGCTCGCCCCACCAAGACTGAGCCTTGCGTGCTGGAGGCTGCACGCTCCCAGGCCAGCGTGAGGGTGGCCTGGCCTGGAAGATCTCTGCACCAGCGTGCCCGCTCTTTTGCTGGAGAGGATGGATGTGTTGTGTGTGTTTGGGACTTTATTCCCATGGTTCCTTTATTGAAGTCAGCTGTGTTGGGCTCCCCCAAATTATTCCTAGCTCAACAGACCAAAAAATTGCAAATAGTGAAAGTGTCATAAAATGGGGAGGCAAGCTCTAATCTGGTATAAAGACATAAGGATAGGACCAGGCGGAAACCCGTCCAAGGGACAACGAAAGGGACAATCAGCTCACACGGTGGAGAAGGGGATTGGGCCGGAGTGCAATGAGCAGCGGGGGAAGAGGGCGGCCCTGGCAGGAGGGCCTGGCACCCGCTCCAGCACTTGGAGTTGAGAAGAGAGAGGCCTTCGCGTTCTCCAGATGAGGAATCGCGGAGCCCAGGGACAGGACCGTCTTTCCCTAGTGACGGAGCTGATTCTAGAGTCCACCAGACCCTGAGTCCCGGCGGACACCCGTCTGTGCCATAACACAGGGCTCCCCACGAAGGGAACACTTTGTCTGAAACAAGGAAGACCAGCTGTTGATTGCGTTTGCATTCTGCGACACACACCGGCCCGTGCCTCAGTGGGCCCCGCTCAGTACTGCAGGAACGGAGGCTGCATCGCCGAAAGGCCCGGAGCGGGAGCAGCTGTTTCCATGCAGGGTGGGTGTCTGTTGTCACAAACACGGCTTGATTGCCGAGGGCGTTCGTCATTAATGTTCTTACTCTCCCAGCTGCAGGCAGCTTGGTGTGCGGCAGGCTGACGTGTGGCGTGCTCGCTGGCCGTCTCAGCCAGACGCTTGGTGCCTACAGGCCTCAGATGGAATGTGCTGGATGCAACATCAAAATCCTGAATAACTGGCAGAGTCCGTAATTGCTTTCAGATGCTCCTCGTTTGGAGTTCTCCGACCTTATTATTTTGCCCGAATTCACAAAAAGCAACGGGTGCCCCAGGGAAAGCCCGAGTTCACGGCTTTGACCCCACGTCCACCCTGACGTTAGGACGGAGTTGCCTGCAGACGTCCTTCGTGGCCTCTGACGGTCGCGTCGCAGTCCGGGCTGTCCTGTGACCGCCCGCCGCCTCCGTGGTTGCGGTGGCACTGTGGTCTCAGCTCTGCTCTGGGTCGCTGCTTCCCTGGCTGCTGTTTTGTTTGTAGTTTTTGTGTTTTGTGTTCTGTCTTTTTAATACTATGTCTCCTTGGGGGCTCTTCTTCAAATCAGCCCAACACTAAAAACAAAACAAAACAGAACAAAAATTCCTTTTTATCAAATCTGGAAAAAATTCTGTTAATACCTTAAAAAAAAATCTATCGTGTGACTCATGAAAACAAAGAGTCATTGACCATTTCCCTCTTCACTGCTCTGCCACCTTGACATCGAGTGTGCCCACCTGGTCCTAAGCTCAGAGCGTGGAGCGCCACCTGGCCCAGAGAGGAGGACGTCGGTTCCTTCGTCCGCGCTTCTGTGGACAGGAACAGCGCTGCCATGGTCTTCCTCTCGCCAGGCTGGTGGGAAGCACCGTGGTTTCCACCCTCTCCATCAATGCCCTGGGTGCGAGGGGCAGGGCTGGCCTCGGCTCTCCTTCTGGAGGCGTGTCGGAGCTGAGAGGGGACTGTGACGTGCGGGGTCTCGGGAGCTGCAGGAGCCGTCAGTCTTCTGTCCTGCGCTGGGGCTCAGTCTCCCAGTGCTGAGTTTTCCTTTTTGGAATGTGCCCAGCTCTAGAGAGGGGGCTAGAGGGTGGGGGACACACCTGGGAAGGGTCGTCCTGAGCCACCCGCTGCTGCAGCCGCCCCCTCCAGTTTCCTCCCCCATGCAGAAGATGTGATGATGCCCGCCCATGGGTGGTTCAAAGAAGTAAAATGTTAGGATCAGGAAATCCCAATATTAAACAATTTCCCTCCTCTTACGACTGAATCCAGCAGGGCCTCCCCATCTCCCCACCGTCTCCCCCAGTCGGCTGTTGTGTGTCCGATTCCAGGACTTGCTGGATCCCGGCTGTAGACGTCCCCTCCACCCCACCTTTGAGTCCTGGCTGGAGAGCCTAAGGCTGGAGAGCATTCGGACAGGCCCCCCAGGCTAAGGTTAAATACCTTTTCCCTGCTTTGCCTGAGTGGGGCCAGAGAATAGCCGAGCGCCGCTTGGTTCCCCCACGCGTAAGAGGCTCTGGGTGCAGCCAGGCTGGGCGGGCTCCCTCCCTGCAGCGGGCCTGCCACCTGAGCTCTCAGAGGCACACCTACTGTGGGCCAAGCGTAGCATGAAGGTCAGTAGGACCACGCTCCCAAAAACTTCAGCGTAAACCACAGGAACACGTTGCGCTGAGCAAGATGCAAGTGGCCTCACTCCTCCAGCTTGATCCAGTCTACTCATGTGTCAAATAGCATCTGTTAAAGAAAAATCGCACAGCTAGATTCCTCTGGCTCTGGCCTAGCTGGTGCCCAGGGCAGGGTACAGTGCCACCCCTCCGTGAGGACGTGACACATCTACCTCTGTCCGCAGCCAGATCCACCTGAGATTTTAGCGTGTGGCTCCTGAAAGCCACTGAGAGTTTTCTGCACAACGCTTTTCTAACTTGGCATTTGCGACTCCTCTGATGTGAATGGACACAGCGTTCTGAGTCGGGCACCAGTGGCTTAGCAGCAAGCAGAGGACGTGCTCCAGACCCACCTGGCATGCGCTGTCCAGCAGGAAGACAAAGTCCACGGGACACAAGCTGGTGCGGGTCACAATGGTGGGAAGCTCTGTGAGGAGGGGAATGTGTGCCTGCCAAGTACTGACGGGCAGGAAAGGCTTCCTGGGGAAGGGATATCCAAACAGACCTCAAGGATTATTGGTGTCAGCCAGGGAGGAAGAGGAACTCCCAGGAGAAGAGAAAGCTGGTGCAGGGCCCTGAGCCCATCTGCTGAGCAAAGCAGAGACGCGGCCGGAGAGCAGGTGGGTCAGAGCCCGCAGGGGATGAAGACAAGGCGAGGACGGGAGTCTTCATCCTACAGCAGGATGAAGGACTGACCTAAAGGCTCAGTGCAGACCCACTCTGTATCAGATTGGCTGTGTGTAGATTGGAATTGCTCACGGTAGCAGGAAAGGCCAGGTAGAAAGCTGAAGCTTGACCCAGGTGAGTGAGCTGTGAAGGTGAGGTGTCACCAGGGGTGAGGGCAGGTGTATCAGAGCGGCCAAGTAGTCAAGACTTGGCCGTGGACGGGCTGGCCGGCCCATGCACTGGGTGCTGGAGGATCCTACGCTCTGAAAGGGAGCGAGATGGAAGGACAGTGTGGTGGCGGGGGGCAGGACTCACCTTCAGGGGCCCTGCTGCGGTGCCTTCCAGCCGTTTGTCTTAGTCCTCGCAGCCGCCATAACGGGACACCTTGGACCCGTCGCTTGTACACAGCGGAGACATATTGCTCATGGTTCTGCAGGCTGAACAGCCAAGATCAAGGTTCCGGCAGGCTCAGTGTCTGGTGGGGGCCACTTTCTGGGTCATAGATGGTGCCTTTGCCACATGTCCTCACGTGGTGGAAGGGGCGAGGCAGCTTTCTGGGGTCTCTCGGATAAGGGCCCGAATCCCACCACGAAGGCTCCACACTCCTGACCTGAGCACCTCCAAAGGCCCCACCTCCTAATGCCAGCACCTCGGGAGTTGGGTTTCAACACATGAATTTGGGGGGACACAAATATTCCAGCCATAGTGCCACCCAAGGGAGATGACAGGGGACAAGGGCCGTGCTGGGAGAGCATCGGAGAAGCTCGTTGTCACGTGGGAAACCTCGGTGCCCACAGGACACCTCTGGGCGGAGACACAAACGTGAGACTTGTTGGCATCAAGATGTAATTTAAGACCCAGTTGATTGAGTCTTGGGCAGTATCTGGAAGAGAGTTTGAGGAAATAGAAGAGAAAGCCCAGCACAGAGCCTCAGGCCTCGCGGACCTTACAAGGGGCTCCGTGCCTGACGCTGGGGGGGCTCCATGCGTAGAATACACTGACGGCCCCTTCCTGCCTGCCCCTGCATCCTGGTCCCTGCTCCACACCCCTCACAGACGTTATCTCACTGAATCTCCCTGCAGCCATAGGAGTCGGATATTCATCAACCCATTTGACAGATGAAGAAACCGAGGCAAAAAGAGACAATGCAGCATAGCTGACCCACATTTAGGAAGCGGGCCAGGCAGAGCTGGGGCAGCTGGAGAGGGCAGGGCCCCTGGCAAGGTCAGCGGCTGCTGCTCGGCGCAGGGCATGGCTGCCACGGGTCAACAGGTCTTCTGAGTTTTCAAGAGAATCTGGAATTTTGTGTGTAGTTTCCCAGTTTTAAATATTTGCATTTGTGTACTTATTTTAAAAGCACTGTTGCCAACCCACCCAAAAAGGTGGGAGCCAACTTCAGATCATAAGTTTTAAAATCTCTGACGTAACGGTGACAGCAGGGTAGATTTCAGGTGCTCTCACCACACACACAGAGGGGTGATTATTCAAGGTCATGGATATGCTAATTTGCTTGACTGCAGAGCCATTTCATCATCTAAACATCATGTGTACACCTTAAAACACACAATAAAGAAGATGGGGAGAGGAGAAGGGGCTGTCACAGGATGTAAAGGAAGAGGGATGCCCAGACGGACAGGGGCCCTGGGCCCTGCCGTAGGCTGAGAGCAGGGGTGTGTCTGCCCAGCTGAACTCCAAGTCATGGTGGTTTTCCGCTTTGCACATGAGTCTGGTCAACACAGGGACTAGCAGATGTGTTCCTCCCTTCTCGAGGTCAGTCATCTGAATTTCCTTCCTGTTTTATTTTGCAGCCCTCCATTCATGCCATCTTCCAAGGCAGAAGTCACGCAGAAGTCGTTCAGTGACCAGGGGCAGGACTGGTTCCCCTGTGACCTCAGACTGGGTGTGAGGGAGGACCCGGGAGCTTGTCCTGCAGGGGGAGTGGGTGATCCCCTAGGACCTGAGGGCCTCAAACCTGGGGCCGGGGTTGGAAACTGGCCTCCCATGGGCCAACCTGCCTCACAGGGAGGTTTGATTTGGGCCGTCCAGTTGGAAGTAGTTGTCAGTGCTTAATATTTGCTAGATTTCATGTTAAATTTGAATTTGGAAATTTTTTGCCTGAAAATTTCGATGCTCAAAACCACAAAGTCGCTCTCCTACATGGCCACACCTGGCTGCAGGTGAGCAGCGCTGCCGGCTTCAGAGGGGGCGCTTTCTCCCCAGCAGCCTCCCCTGCCCCTGCCCTGTGCTCGGCTTGCTCCACGGTTTCCTTCCGGCCCGGACTCTGCACAGGTGAGTATGGGGCTCTGCAGGAAAACTCGGCAAACCGCACACCGCGCCCAAGACCTCCTGGCTGCAGGGGACGCAGGTGGAAGCCGGGGATGGATGGGGAGAGGAATGAGTGACAGCACACACCCGCGTGTCAGCCTGCGCTGTCCTGTCCCCAGGATCACGGTCACTGGGCTCTGGGCTGGTGCAAGTTCCACCCCTTGCATCAGGGGCAGAGTGGGGGTGTGATTTCGGGGCTCCTTACCCGACTCCTGGTCCCTGCATGGACTCTTGGATCTGTGTCTGCTAGAGCCTGCCCTAACCCCGGAGAAACACACTCTGGGCAAAAACGAGCCATCCAAACAGCGGTAGGCACGTCTCCTTCCCTCCTTCCCCCAAATCCCTTACTTTTGCTCCTGTTAAGATGATGAGTGACAGGGTCACCTGGGGGCTCCGTTCCCTCCGGGTTTCCTGGCTCCCCACATGTCCGATCCCTATTCAGCCCCTTTTTCCCTGGACCCAGGAGGGAGGCTCGGGCTGAGCTCCTCCCCATAGCGGCGTCCTCGCTCAGACCACAGCAGGGTCCGCGCCTGCATGACCCCTGGGAATGACGCCTCCCACCAGCTCTGCTTCAGAGAGCCTTGTTTTCTCTGTCCTGCCCACTTCTCAGGACTCCGCTTCCAGAGTAGGTCACCTACTCTGTGTGACAGCCCCTCTTGGGAGTCCCCGGCAGAGACCGAGCCGCCGATAAGACTCCCGAACCCAATACGCAGTAGCTTCCAAGCCCACCGCGGAGCCGTGGGCGGAGGCCTGTTTATTTTGGGTTTGATGAGGAAACCATGTGGAACGGAATCAAAGCTCTGCCGAAGTCAAGACAGATGACATCTGTCACTTCCTCTTACTGCATCGGGCCAGCGGAGCGGGCACCAGATTAATGAGACAGGCTCTTTCCAGCGTCTGCCAGCGGTGACTCATGCCCTGTCCTCCCAGGCACCGGCAAGAGAAAAGAACGAAATCTCACCCTATTGTTTATCTTAGAAGGGATTATGCTGGAGGTCGAACATCCAGTATAATCTTTTTCTCTTTAAAAACGCGCATGTACTGTAACTACTCGCGTTTGGTATGCCTGCCATCGCCATCAAACGTGCTTGTTTCTGTATGAACATGCCCAGGGCAAGTACATCGCAGCATCGACAGGCATAGGGTAGTGGCATCGCCTGGCTCAGCGTCCTCTAATTGGAAAGGGAGGCTCTCTGGGGAGAGACTCTCCGGGGGCTGCGGTTAATCCGGTGTGATTGAATGGGGCACTGGTCTCTGTTCATCTGCGTAAACCTGGGGCGCCTCGGGAGGTGCCGCTGTAATCTACAGGGTCCTGTGCTAGCGGTGGCCACTTGTCTTCAGGCGGCACTTGTGTGGCTCTGAGTGTACCTTACTCACCTCTCCGGGCTTGACCATTCTGACCTCAGGGAATGGCCCGTTTCCCACAGCCCAGACTTTGAGACTCAGGCACAGGACAGACCCCGGATTCTCATAACCCTGACAGTGAGAGCACCTGGCCTCCGCACTTGCCTGGTCGAGTCCTGGCCCTGTCCAGGCACTTGTACCTCATTGGCTGGGTCCTCCATCTGTCTGCCGTGCACTATAGAACTGGGTCCTGTCTTGCCACGCTGTCACTTGCAGGCCCCTGGGTGTTTTGTTCTATTCGATTCTCCCGAAATTGGCCTTGCCCGTATCGGGCCTGCTGACCCCATATGGGAGCCGACCCTGTGTGTACTCCTGCCTTGACTCCTCACAGGGGGAGGCTGAGGCAGGGTAGAAAGAGCCTTGCACTTGAGCGCCAGCTGCTCCCTGTGCCGCCTGCAGAATATGAGTCTTTGACTCTGAGTTTTCCATTTGCGCAGATGAGCAGGGCACATGACACAACGGACCCTTGAGCAATGTGGGTTTACACCGCACAGGTCTAGACTCGTACACGGAGCTCTTTCAATATGACTTAGACCCGTAATTGCCTACCTGCCTACCGCCCCTGCCTCCCCTCCCACCCCCTCCACCTGTTCTGACTCTACCACCCTCTCCCTCCTCCTCCTCAGCCTACTCCGTGTGAAGATGATGAGGGTGGAAAACTTTAGAATATTCCATTTCCACTTAGTGACTAATAAATAATTTTTCTCTTCTTCGTGATTTTCTTGGTAACATTTTCCTTTCTCTAGCTGACTTTATTGTAGGAATACAGTATATAATACATACGACATACAAAATACATGTTAATCAACTGTTTATGTTGTCGGTAGAGCTTCCGGTCAACAGTAGGCTCTTAGTAGTTAAGCTCTGGGGAGTCAGAAATTATATTTAGATTTTCAACTACATGGGGGTTGGCGCCCCTCATCCCACATTGTTCCTGGGTCAACTGCAATATCTTTTTAATAGAGTTGTTAAGGATTAAGTTAATACCTGGCACAGGGTGGGACAATGTGGTCAAACTCAGTAAATGGAACCAGGAAAGGCCAAGAGCATGCCGGAGACAAGTCTTTGTGATTTCAAGGAGACACCAGGTGAATTTTGCCATTTCAGTGGCTTTTGGGCTTGGATGTTGAATCTGGAGAAACTCCAATGTAAAAAGAACTCTCTCTGCCCGGTAATTCTCCCCCGTGGTGATTCTGCCTGGAGAGGGTGAAGCCGTGCGACCGTCTGCTCTTGCAGTCTGACAGTCTTGAGATCTCATGGAATCCCCATTTATCACTGGGGATCTTGCTAGTGTTGAGATGTTCCAACCCAGAACCTTTATGGATAGAAAGGCCTCAACTCTCCTTCCAACATTTTGAAGCCAGAGGTGAACTACCGAAAGCTGACAGCAAATTTCCACCTAATTCAACTTCTGATGAAACCCAAGATACCAGACTCACAGGAGCTCAGGAATTTGGGGGCTCAGCTGAGCGGCAGAGATGGATCCCCTTGATCCAGCCTGGAGTTGAGCAGATTTGGGGTGTGGCTCTCATCCCTTTAGTGGGGCCTAAATATTCAAGCACAAAGAGTTAGTCAGCTCCTCACCCGAGATGTATGATTAAAAAAGGGCATCCTGTCTGACAGGTTTTAAATGTGTGCGTTTCAGCCTTTACTTTTCTAGACATGATGTCCAAAACACAGTTTAGGAAGCAACCAGGCCTGGGGAGAAGCAGGAGGGGGTGACCCTCAGCAGGAGCACAGTCTGCTAGGGGATGCAGACCTGAGGGTGACCCCGATGTTGGGATGACCAAAGCTTTGGAGTAACTGTGGTAAACATGTTAAAAAAGCTATAGGAAAAGATGAAAGTAATGGGGGAAGAGCTGGAGAGTCTAAAGAGAGGTGTGGAAACAATAAAAAAGAACTAAATGGAAATCTTAGAACTGAAAGCTGAAAAATACAATATCTGAAATAAAAAATTGTGTGGATGGTATTAATAGCAGATTTGATACAACAGAAACAAAATGAGTGAACTGAAAGATCAATAGAAACATTAATGTCCCCCAGTTGTTTTTTTTAATTGAGGTATAATTTAAATGTAGTGAAATGCACAGATTTTAAGTGTGTGGTTCCATGAATCTGAGAATTGCACGCACCCACGTGCCCCATCTTCCTCCCCAGACGGAGCAGCTCCGTCACTGCAGAGAGATCCCTGTGCCCCTCCCTGCTCACTTCCCACCGCCACCCAGTGGCAACCACGGCTCCGATTTCTTTCATCATAGATTAGTTTTGATTTTTCTGGAATTTCTGAGAAATGAAATCATACAATATGTACTGTTTTATGTCCGACTTTATTTTGCTCAGCATAATTTCTTTGAGGTTAATCCATGCTGTTGCGTATATCAGTCTTCTGTTGTAGAATAGGATTCCGTTTTATGGATGCACCACAATCGGTTTATTCAGTTTATAGGCCCTTGGGGTGTTTCCAGTTTTGAGTAAAGTTGCTGTGAATATTCTTGCACAAGTCTTGCTGTGAACATGTGTGTGTGGAAGGTGGGGCACAAGTTCACATAGCTGGGAGTGCGTTGCTGTGGAATGGGGTGGGTGTATGCTTAAGTTTTTGAGAAAGTTAATTGATTTTCAAAAGTGTCATCTTATTTTATACTTTGCTCCATAGCCTTACCTTGGCATTGTCATTCTTTTTAAATTTGTCCATTAGTGGTGGAATCTCATGGCTTTAATTTTCACTTGCATGATGATTGATGAAGCCAGGCACTCATTCCAAGCACGTTTTATTCTTGTGTGAGATGTCCATTTAAGTTCTTTTGCCTATATTTCATTAGATTTTGCATTTTCATTAAGTTGTAGGAATGGTTGGTTTAAGTACTCTGCATACAAGTTTTTTGTTTGAAGTATGTGTTATACCCCTTTCTTTTTTTCATGGTGGAGAATGAGTCTCCCTAGTATGAAAACTTTCTGTGTTAATTTTCTATCACTGCCGTGACAAATCACCAGGCACATCGCAGCTTAAACGGCCATTTATTACTGCACAGTGCCGTAGCTCAGAAGTTGAGCAAGGCTCATGGGGCTAAAATCGAGGTATGGGCTCCTCTTGCAGCCTTGCTGGTTATTGGCTGGATTCAGGTCCTGTGGTTGCAGGACTAAGATCTCCACGTCCTGGATACCTGGTCCCTTCCCTCTTCAAGCCAACACTGGCCCATCAAATCCTCCTGTTGCTTTGAGTCTCTCTGATTCCCTCTTCTGCTGCTGACCAGAGAAAGTCTCTGCTTGTAACAGTTCATGTGATGGGAGGTAGGCCCACCTAGATAATTGAGGATAATTTCTCTTATTTTAAAGTCAGCAGGTTAGTAACCTTAATTATGCCTGCAAAGTACTTTTTTGCCCTGTAATGTGGCTTATCCATTGGAATAACACCAGGAAACAAAAGTTAAGGGGTGAAGATTCTAACTGTTTCAGAGTGAGTGATTAACAGAGGAAATAAAATCCTCTTAAAATTATGTGTATATGTGTTTTTCCAGTCCTGGTTAGTCAGGTGAAGAGGGCAAGTTAAATAGGCACAATTGTCTTAATTCCTGTCCCCATGGCACCCCCTCCTCCTCTGGGACAAAGTCCTGGCCTGCACATCCCACTCAGCACGGCAAAGTGTTTCCTTAGCTGTTGTTGCTGCCCACGACTACTCAAAGTGATGCGCGTGCTGAGCATGGTGTGCACGGCGTTCCATTCCATCTTCCTAACAGCTCTATGGGATCGGCATCACCACAGGGCAGCTTCAGGGCCACCTGTCATCACTGGGGCATGTCCCTGAAGCCTGTCAGCCCCCATCAAAGGGTTCCTTCCAACCCCACGTGGTAGATGTCACTCTCTCCTTGATCTCTGGATATGCTTTAGTACCACTGGCCAGTTGGTGACTGCCCAACTGGCCCTTCTCCGCATGGACGCTGAACCAGCAACCTCCTCCTAAGGACCATGCTGAGCCCAGGTGGACCCCTCGTTTGTGATTTTCAAGCCTTTTCAGGTTAGAATGGGTTTAGAAACTTTGCAAACCAAGACATACAAGCTTTTGCTGGTAGTTGGGCGGAGCAAGCCCCCACCTCCTTCTGCAGCTGCGTGGGACCTCTGGGTCTGAAAGACGGTGCCCAGATGGAATCAAGAGAGGTCCCTGGGGGCCATCTCTTCCTCAAACCTTTCCCAAGGCGCCACAGACCTTCTGCAGGAAGGTCTAATTCCTGTTGCTGATTAATACCTTATGATACTACACATTGTGCTTGAAAAACGACATGTGGTAACTTACAAAGATATGTACATGTGGTAGAACACCACGGCACAAAAATATGTGATGAAGAAGGAAATGGAAGTGAAAGCAAATGAAGGAACACGAAGAGGAAGTGAGTAAAGTCGGCACTTAAAGTCCTGGGCACTTCTGGAGACGAGCCCGAAGCGGGCTTGGAAGTTTGGAAAATGAACTTCAAATGGACCGTGGTTCGTGCATCTGGGAAACACTGAGTACTCACCCCAGCTCTGGGGATTTACGTCGCACATCAGCGCGCTAAAGGATCTGGGCTTCCTCGTGGTAAAGAATCCTGTTAGTTTGCTTTGTACCTCTCTCAAACACACACACACACACATACACATACACACACACACACACACACACACACACACACGGTGCTTGTTTTTATGCTACTCCAATAATGGGATGTGCTGAAAATACTGTTTTTAAACCTAATTTCTCCACCCAAGATATATCATCAACATTTTTCCAAGCCATTAAATATTTTTATCAAACATCTTCCTTAATCGCTGTATTAGTATTCCATTTCATTGCCATACTATAATTTATGTCTCCAAATCCTATTATAGTATGTGTAGGTTGGTTCTCATTTTTATTTTTTACCTACACATAACCTTGGATGAACAGTTTAGAGCTAAATCTTAGCAGACATTTGTGATTATATCCTCAAGATATATATATCTTTTGTAGTGGCATTTCTGGGTCAAAAGATACATAGTTTTTTTTTTTTTGAGTTTTTTGATACATATTGCCATTGTGGAATTTTCATAATAATTTGAGCTTGTTCTTTCATTTTTTATTTTGAAATAATTTTGAACAAACAGAAAAGTTGCAAAAACAGCACTAGGAGCCTTTCCCGGAACCACGTGGGAGGGTGTTGCAGCCACACGCCCTGCACCCATGCATACTTCACTGTGGGTTTTCCTGCAAACGAGGGCATTCTCCTACACAGCCACACACAGCCATTGAGGTCAGGAAGTTACAGTTGACACATTACTATTCTTTGACTCCCAGATGCCCTTCAACTTTTACCAGTCGTCCCAATAACATCCTTTAGATCAAGATGATACAACCCAGGATCATGGGCTGCATTTAGGCGTCCTGTCTCTCAGTCTCCTTTCTGGAACAATTTCCTCATCTTCCCTTGACCTTCATGAACTTGGCACTTCTGAAGATTTCAGGCTAGGCTTGTCAGTATGTGATGTGGTCCTCAACTTTGGTTTGCTCGATGCTTCTTCACGATTAGATTTCTATCCTCCCTGTTTGGCAGGAATACCACGTACCCGCTGCTATGCTCACCCCCTGCATCCCGGCAGGTTCCGGATGACTTCAATTCCTCCCACTATTGGTGGTGTCGACATCGGTCTCCTGATGAACCTGGTGTCTACCAGTCTTCTCTACTGAGAAGTTACTTTATTTCCTTTTGCAATTGATGAGCATTTTGTGACGATACATGTAAATATCCTCTCCCTCTCCAAACTTTTACCCACGAGTTTAACACCACCCATTGATTTCGAGGAGATGAATTAATTATTACTATGCCAGTTGACAGAAATGGTGACTTTATAATTCCATGATACCTCTCATACTTCTTAGTTGTCATCCTTCAAGTCTAAGAAAAAGTGTTTTCTTTTCCCTATTTATTTATTCATTGAGTCCTATTTTATTCAGTGGGTTATGATTCATTGTATCATTACTTATTTTGACACTCAAATTGTTCCCTGTTTGACCTGTGAAAACCCTTTCTACCAGGCTTCTATGTCCTTTGTCATGTCCCTGCCATATGTTAAGTACTTCTTTATTCTCCGGCACAGTGTGATGTTCCGGGCTTCCAGCAATTTCTCCAAGTAGTTCTGGTTCCTTTCAGTAGATGGTGGTAATTAGACACCAACACCTGGGTGCTAAGAATTCTCATGGCTGTTGTATTGCTGTTGCTTTTATGTCCCCTTAGTGGGCGGAGGTAGAACAGACACACCTGGGGGTTCACAACAATGCATCAATTCACATCCAACACCACAGGGTTCGCCTGAACTTCTTTCCCATATTTGTAACTCCTTATCCTAGTCTCATCGACACATCTGCTTATTGTATTCCTGTGTATAACCAGTCTGTCAACTCCATGCCTGCTGCTCCTGCCTGACTGCTCACCTGGCTCCAGCCACAGCCCCGGGATGGGTGGGGTCACCCTGTGGCTGTGCTTTTCCACACATTCCCCCGGGGTGGGCTCCACCTGACCTGCCCCCACCGGATGGGGCTTACACTGAATTTTCCAGAAAGGAGGAAGAAGGGAAGAAAGGCAGTGAGGAAAGGAATGGAGGAAAAAAGGAAAAAAGTGGACTTTAGATTATTCTAAATGAGGGTCACTATGTCAATAGGAAAAGGGGACAATGACTTTTAATGTATTTTTTGTTTATGGGCACTTTATTATTTTTCTTGAATGAATATGCATGAATTATGAAATGGGAAAAGTACTTAATTTTGAAATATGACTAAGATGCAACTTAAATGAAAAAACGTGTTGTTGAGAGTGAGAAAAGCGATATTACAAGTTGAGCTGTGAAAACTAAACCCAAAAAAAGAAAGCCCAGAAAAAAATTCCGACATCTCACTTACTAAATGATTTTGACACACTAAATAAAATTTGTACATAGTAAATACAAAAGACTCAGCAACAAAAAGGGACAAAATATGATTAATGTATTTTAATTAGAATATATTAAAAATTGTGGTTTTACTCTGGGAAGGTAAACAGCCTATTTATATAATTCATTAAGTTTAGAGGCTAAGGAGAAGAGCCATGTGATTATCCTAATTAATGGCAAAAAGGCTCTTGGTAAAGTTGAAAATGTAATTATTTCCGAAGCTTACGGTGCATTGTTAATAGAAAGATACTGCCCTTATGTAATAATTAATATCTCTCCAAAACCCATGGACAGCATTAGCCAGCATGCTTACGGTATTTTGTCTACAAAATCAGGAGCACATCTGCATGTCAACTGTATAGTGGAAAACCAACCCTGTTCTAAAAGGTTTTGAAGCCTCCATAACATGTATAGAACAAAACAGTCAGCGTGTAGAGCGTGTGCATCTGCCCGCGGTGTCCCTTTGCCCCTTCGTACTCCGCTTGTCTTCATTCCCAGCCTCCGGGAGCCTCTGCTTTGCTTTCTGTCCCTGTCGGTTGCCTTTCCCAGAATCCCGTGTAGGTGGAATCACATGGTATGTGACGCCCCGTACGGGGTCCGGCTCCTTCGCTCAGCGTAACGCTCTGAGATGCGCTCATGGTTTGCACGTGTCGGTAGTTCATCCCCTCTTACCGCCGAGTGGCATCGCCGTGTGTGGCTATCCCACAGTTTGCTTATCCGTTCCCCACGGTGGGGACGTGGGGCTGTTCCCGGTTTTGACAGTTATGAGTAAAGCTGTGATAGCGTTTGTGTGCAGGTTTTTTCGAAGACGTGTCTTCATTTCTCTTGGCTGGATATGGAGCAGGGGGATTGCTTGGTCATATGACCTCTGTCCTCAACTGTGTTAAAAGCTGCATTTGGTTTTCTTATTCTTGGCTCTGTCTTATTTTTCTTGCCTTGCTTAGCTCCTCACGATGATTTTACTTACCCTTTTTGTCCCTTCACATTTGTCTTTTGACTTTGAATAAAAAACCCCCTTTTCCTCGTTCTCGTCAGAATCACCTCTGCGATGCAAAGCCTTCGCCACAGACGCCGGGGGAATTTGGCTGGGCTGAGGAGGGAAGGGCTTTTTAATCTGCGTCTTAAAAATTCTTCCTGTGCCGTTCAGATTGTCGGTCAAGGCTGAGAATTCCTGTCTGAACTGTATCGCTTGGAATTGCAGAGGATGACAGGAGGAGCACCACGGACGATCGCACAAAGCGACAGCCAGGACGGGGGAGGGACGCAGCCTTCTTGTCCTGTGCCTTTCACCTCCCAGGAGACCGAAGACCCAGAGGAGAGCGGTGCCTGCGACACGCGGACGCCAGGCTCGGACAGACGTCTAGGACATCGTTTGGTCCCGCAAGGAGCCAAACCGGGAGCTCTACAGAGGGTGTCTGTACTCTGTGTGTGGGGGGCGCATAGGAGGGGAAAGAGATTTTACTCTTCCTTTAGCACCTTTCCCCACTGTGCAAAACATTTGTACCATGTTCATGCATCACTTGTACAATAGCATCTTGAAATATGACTTGAATTAAAAGATAAATTGCTGAACTCTGGGATGGCCAGATCGGGGGCCCCGTTACCTCAGAAGCTGAGACCTGAGAGAGGAGTCTGAACCCCCATCATCGTGCTAAGTAGACCGCAGCCCCCTGAAGCCCCGGAGGCCTGAGGGGAATGTGCGGTAAGAGGAGTTTATATTCTCTTACATCACAATCGTACGAGAGTTCAGGTGAGGGGTGGGAAGGGCAGGCCCCATTCGTCCCCTAAAAATCTTCTGGTCCTGAGTACGAGGGAGGCCCTGCAGGGCTGCCAGCCGTTCTGGCATCTGCCCCCTGCTCCCGGGGCCATGTTGGCATCACGCCTGCTCTCCTGCCGGCGGGCACCGACCCCACGGCCTCGCAGGCGAGCACCCCTACCCTCCGCACCCCGGCACCCCACACAGCTCCCTGAGGCGAGGCGCTGAGCAGTGTCACGAGAATTCTTTTATGAGGCCCGATGGAGAGAGCAGCTCTTGTCCTTCCATACGTAGCTACGGTTTCAATCTGGGAATGAGTGAAGAAAGTTTTGTTTAACACCAGAGATTTAGCATTGTTTTGTTTTGCCCGTAGAGCACTCTTTTCCTTGCTGTATATATGTTCTGGATATCTGCAATAAATTGAATACAGTTCTTGAAAGTTTTGAGAAAAACAGTGAAATTGGCATACGCACGTAGCTGGATATTTTTAAAGAAAATTCAGCAGAGCAGTTTGTCCCCTCCTAGATATGGTCATGCACCCGAGTATGTGGCCACATTTTTACGAGAAAAGCCTCACTCTCATACGCAGCAGGTGGTATAAAACTATTGTGCATGTTTTCTGCAGAGTAGAAGAAAGAAAAGCAGCATATGAGTTCCATTTGCTAGGTGTCTCGTGGCAAGACAGCTGATCTTTATGCATCGAAAAACCTGAAACTCCATCAATTTTTCTAAATGTGCTTTTGCAAATCAGTAAAGCTTAGCAGTAAAATATATATGTATACCTTTAAGAATGTCTGATTTTAAATAATTTTGCATAATGGTTTTTGTCTTACTCTGCCTATCACTCCTGTTGGAGAAATTAGGAGCTCATCACTCACGGGGCGAGATGACAGCCCAGGCAGGCTGCTCGAGTTACTAACCTGACCGCAGCCCCAGAGCTGCTAATGTTATTGAAAAATGCATGTGCATGTCTCATCCCTCTCTAGAAAATATGCACTTATCCACGTGACCCTCGGTATTCCTTCTTCAGTTCCAGATGTGGCGTCCCATTATCTGTCACGTACAGTCAGTAACATGGGTGGACCCTTTGCAGGCCGCATATGGCGTCCACGTGCAGCGTTCGCCTTCCCAGAAGCACGGTGACAACAGACCACACTTTAACGCGCTTCAAGGCGGGTTTTCCCCTTAGCTGCATAAGCTCTCCGTTGCCTTTTCTGATCTGAAGTGGCAGGTTTGGGGCACGTGCAGAGTGGTCCATGGACCTGACCTTTGCAGTGCAGGTCCTGCGCCACTGCACGTCAGATGGTCAGGTGGCACATGGACATTGTCCCCCCCAAATCAGAAGCTTGGCCTGCATGGCTGCAGTGCAGCAGCTGAGTGAGCTGCATCGGGTGACTCTGCAGCCTGCGGATGAGCGCAGTGGTGGTGGTGGAGGGGCGATGGGTGAGATTGTCCGGCCGGCCCCCCTTTCCCACAGCCTCCCAGATGCTCCCGACTGGTGCCCTGTGGCCACCTTTTGGCCCCTGGTTTCCTTCTCTGCTTCTCCAGGTCCTTTTGCAGTGAGGCTCAGAGATCCACAATACCTGTTCCCACGTGCAAGATTGTGTGCCTGAGTGTCTCTGCCCTCGGAGTCACCTCGAGCCAGTTCTGCAGGGCACAGTCCCTCTCACCAAGCCCCTGCACCTTCTCGCCTGTCGTCCCTGCCAGGGCAGCTCCCAGGCACGAGGCCAGCTGCATCCTGCACCCTTTGAAGCCTTGAGGGGATTGCACTCAACATGCACAGGGACAAGAAACTTGCAAGTTCACGCACCAAGATGCGGGTGGAGGTGTTCTCTAGGTGACGGGATTATGATTGTTCTTATTCTTTCTATCTCTCTTTAAAAGCTTTCGAATATTCCTAGAATTTTCAAATTTTCTGTTTCTCTTTTCTTCACATTATTTTTCAAAGGAGAGAGGAGAACCCAAGCTTCCTGGCCAGCTTGGTAGAGAAGTACCAGGCCCGGGGTGAGCTCTCTGCACGGGGCCGCAGGATCTAGATACCTGGCCCTCGGCTGGCTGTGTGTGGACCCTCTGACCTGCAGCCTCCTAATCGCACCATGGAAAAGCCTGGAGATGGAGAGATCATGGGCGTGGGCGCACCTCCACCTCTACCTGCCAGCACAAAGCTGAAGCTGTGTGCTGAGAATACCAGGTGGGGAAGACCCTCTTCCTAAAGTTTTCTTCCCAGGAAAACACCCTCAGGTGTTTGGAGCCAGGTGCAGAGGTGACCGTGGTGCTGCAGATACGCCCTGGTGGGCCTTTGTCACCAAGAAGCGACAGGCCACTGGTTGAGCCTCCAAGTGAGAACACCTAGAGACGATGGAGCTACACGCTGGATTCTTCTGGCTTGGGAGGTGCAGACATCGCTATCGGTGCCCTCTGTCATTGCTTTATGGTTCCATTAAGTACGTGATTGCTGATTTTATGAGCATAACCTAAGATGCCAGCCCTGGGCTCTGCTTAGCCCTTTTTTTTTTAACTTCCCAAGCAGCCTTTATTGTCTGACAAGCAGTGTCATTTGATCCCACCCCAGCTTTGGGCTCCTAATCCCTCTTGTTTACAGTGAGTTTAATCTCTGTCATATTTCGTGTCTAGCTGGACAAATCCCACCCTCCCCGGGCCTTGCCATGTGACCACATCAGTTAGACCCAATGACAAGGGTTTTAAACCTGTCTATCTCCTGAAAGAAAAAACAATCTTCAAAGCCTTAAACCTACTCTCATAAATAGTCTTTAAAGGCAAAACTTGATAAACAGGATCAGAGAATGGAGCGATAGGGGACCACCCTGCTACAAGATAAATGGGAAATTAGTCAATTTCTTTATTCATTGTGTGCCTGTGAAAAGACTCAGACCAGCTTTATAATAGTTTTGCACTTAAAAAAGTGTGAGAGAAATTTGATCCATATGGTTTACAAGTAAATATTCAGACTCCCAGGCTCTTGAGTTCTCTGTCCCTATTTGGGGGTTTCCAGGCTCGGGGTGTCTGGGGTTGTCGCACAGGGACCAGGACCATCAAGCAGGTGTGTCCATAAACACTGCCGGGGAGGCCAGGCGTCACTTTGGACATGAGAAGCCCCCTGTCCATCCCAAGGCCATGTCACAGCAGCTGGGATTCTTTTTCCCTTTGAGAACCGGTAGTTGGTTCATGGAACAAACAAATGGGAGCCATCTCATTAAAGGCCACACTAAGAAGCCCAGCAAGAAGAGGGTAAGGGAAACAGAAATCGTAGACACAGCAACTACCTGTGGGTAGACCAGGGACTCCTTCTGTTTATTGTCCAAAAGAAAAACGGTTTTTACATTGGTCACTTGAATTTAACTCAACTCATGGAGACTTTTTAAATTGAGATAAAATATACATAACTTAAAATTTACAATTTTAACCATTTTTATGCATACAGTTCAGTGGCATTAAGTACAGACACATATTTGTGCTATCATCACCACCGTCCATTTCCAGTACTTTTCATCCTCCCCAAACTGAGACTCTGCCCCGCTGAACACCGACTCTTCACTCCTCCCCCAGGCCTGGCCCCCACCACTCCACTCTCCGTCGGCGTGAATTTGACCTCCCGAGCTACTTCGCCGACAGGAATCAGACGGTATTTGTCCTTTGGTGACTGGCTTATTTAGCAGGATTTGAGATCCTTCCATGTTGTAGCACGTGTCAAAGTTTTCTTCCTTTTTAAGGCAAATGACATTGTGCTGTGTGTGTATGCCACATTTTGTTCATCCACTTATCCACCAACGGACACACGGGTTGCTTCTACCTGTGGCTGTTGCAAACGACGCCGCTGTGAACACAGGTGTGCAAATGTCTGTTGGAGTCTCTGCTTTCAGTTCTGGGTATAGACCTAGAGCTGGAATTGCCCCATCATTCATATTGTTAATTTATTGAGGAACAGCCATGCTGTTTTCCACCATGATTGCACCACTATTTTACATTCCCACCAGTAGTGCACAAGTTTTCCAATTTCTCCACATCTGCACCAACACATATTTTCTGTTTTTTTTTTTTTAATTGGTAGTAGTCATTGTAATGAGTATGAAGTGGTATCTCGTAGTTTTGACTTGCGTTTCTCTGATGATTAGTGATGTTGACAACTTTTCATTTGCTTATTGGCCTTGTGTATTTCTTCCTTGAGTCCTTTGTGTGTGTTGGAACTGGGTTGTTTTCTCGATGCTGGGTTGTAGGAGGTCTTTATGTATTCTGGACATCAGCTTCTTCTCAGACCTATGATGTGAAAATATTCTCTCCCATTCTGTGGGCTGCCTTGTCACTGTGTGACTAGTGTCCTTTGGTGCACAAAAGTTTAAAATTCTGATGACTCACCAGATTTTAGCTGGCATGCCCAGCACTCTGCCAGTTGCTGTGTCTGATACAAGACAGTCATGGGACAGGATATAGTGAAAGTGACCTTGATCTCTGGCCACACTGGGGAGGGGACGCAGGGAGACGTCAGTGTGCGGTATCAGGCCTGTTGGGGCAAGACAGGGTGCTGGTGTAGGAATCCCGGGGCTGTTCTGTAATCGTGTGCTCATGGGCTGCCTCCCTTCACCAGGCTGGGAGGCAGGAACCCCCCTTCCATCTTGGACACCCCATGCCCACCGCCAGGCGCGTCTCCCAGCTCTATCCAATGACTAACCAATGGAACACAGTGTCACGTGACTAAATGGCCCTGGCACATGAAATCAGCGGGCCCGTAGTTCTGTGACCTTGTATCCGTGCCTGCACTGGCCATTAACGCAGGGCTCTTGCTGCGGCCTGCCCGCGGAGGCTATTTAATACACACACAGGAATGAGAAGCCCTGGAGGTCACGGGCTACACATGAAAGAATCCCTGTGTGGGAGAAACCGAATCACTGCATTGAGTAATGCCTTCCAGACCCCTCGCCACCCGCCTGCCTTCACTTTAGACCCCACTCTTGGACTTGGCCTGCAGCCCTTCCCGTCCTGGCCTCTGGCCTGAGCTGCTGTGGCAGCTGACTGAAGCTCAGCCTTGCAGTCAAATCTGCTGTCCCTGGGGGCACGGCCCACCCGGTGCCCAGCCACTGCCCCAGCCCCAGCTCTGAGATTCGGGGAGTCTTCTCTCTCCCTCATTCGGGCTGGTGCTCGATGACTGTACTCTGAGATGACGTCAGCCCCGAGCTGAGTCTTGATTCTGGAAGCTTCATTCTTGCCCTGGGGGCTGGTGCCTGCCAACAATGCAAACATGCTAGGATTCCAGGTTTGCATGTTAACACAGAAACCCTTTTCCTGGGTTCTGCATCACGTTATGGAAAAATGGATTTTGCCCCAATATCCCTCTGGCCTGTGTAGTTTCCTCCACGTTGTAAGAGGAACAAGGCACAGATGAGCAGCAGGCCGTGGCCCATGGGGGGCAGGATTACCCGACTCCCCCAACTTCCTCAGCCTTGGAGACCACCCCTGCCTGCCTTCCAGCCAAGTGACCAGAGTCAGGCACTGATCCGCTGGAAAGGAGGGAGCCTAGTCCTCTTCCAGGCATTTCTTCCCAGTGGAAGCCAAAGTGTGGGCCCCTCTCTGCACCCAGGCAATGCAGGCTGCCCCGTGATCTCAGCCCTCCCTTCCAGGCGGGGCCCTGGGCCCTTCTGTCTACATGACCACAGAATACCAGCTCCCTCAGGGCTGCCTCCTCACCCCTGCATGAGCTTTGGCTGTGGTTATTAAAATGCCAGCAGAGTGCGAGATGGAGGAGGCAGACGGAGGAGTTTCCCAGAGAGGGAGGACCTTGCTGGGGCCCAGAGGAATGGAGAGGGCTTCCAAGTGCCTCCCCAGCGAGATGTGTCTGCTCAGAGACCATGAGGGCAGGAGGTGGGGCGGTGGGTGGGGGGATGATGAGCCTGTCAGGAGGGCTCTGAAATCTGGAATTGTCCTGTGGGCAAAGGAAAGTTCCTGCAGGAGTGTTGGAGGGGCTTCAATCAGGAAGTGGGGGGCGAGGGCAGGAAATCAGAAAGAGAGGCAGCTGGGAGTCCAGACGCACAGCCCAAGGGCTTAGACGTGGCAGCTAGGTCATGACCCCATGGGGTCCCCATGAGGGTGGAGAAGGGTCTTATGTTCATAGCTCCATGCCCAGCACAAGGGCAAGGGATGCCTCTGGTGAGGGCCTGGGCCCAGGCTGGGGCACGGGATGAGGGCAGGGTGACGGGGAGCAGCGCAGAGGGAGGGAGGATCCCTGTACCTGAGAAGGAGGGAGGGAGAGAGCACGGAGCAGAGCCCATGGTGCAGGTTGTGGGTGTCTCAGGTAGCAGCAGTTCTAGGCAGGTGGGTGCCGACCTCCCTGGTGACCGCTCCTAGGAGACCTGGGAGCACACAGGGTGACATCCAGAAGGTTTAAGAGTATCCCCTCAGGTGACATTTGCAGCCAGCTCCATGAAGGGTATATTAATTGCCCTCAGGTGTCCAGCTAAGCAAACAGGGACTTGTCAGGGGCTCCCAGCACCTTGCCTGGGCTGGTTTACTGCAAATGTCCCCAGGGCCTTGAGCAGGGATCAGGTTACGAAGTCGGAATGACTGTCCTCCCCGTACTGGCTAGTTCTCTGTTACCTGATCAAATGGGAGCTGGAAGGTGCCCTTAGGCTGGAGGCTACAAATCCTGCGCTCCTGGGCATGTTGACCCAGGTGTGGCTGAAACCTGCTGGGCTGGGCTGGGCGTGACGGGCTCTGAGGGCTGAATCTACTCAGAGGCAGGTCTGTGCAGGGGAGAAGAATGCGGAACATGCCTGTTGCATCTGGTTTGGACAGAATTCCTGTCCCTGTCCGTGGGGCCCTGCCTGGATTGGGGTCTGGAAAGCTCAGACGCAGCAGAGATGCCGGCTCATGGCGCAGCTGCAGGGCGGCAGGATCGGAGACTGCCAGGCACCCCAGGCCCGTGGCTCCGCAGGGTGGGCGGCCGCTGTGTGGGCTGCTGGGGCTTCTGTGTAGCATTTACTGAAACAGTATGGAGATTCCTCAACACACTAAAACTAGAACTACCATATGATCCCGCAGTCCTACGACTGGGTCTCTGCCCCAGATCATTGAAATCTGGTCCTCGGAGAGTCTTCTGCACCCCCTGTTCATTGCAGCGTTATCAACACGTCATGGAGACGTGGAAACAGCCTAGATGTCCCTCAGTGGATTAACGGACACAAGAAAACGTGCCATATACAGACAGTGGAGTTTTATTCGGGCTTAAGAAGGAAGGAAGTTCTGACACATGCCACAACACGGGTGAGCGTGGAGGACGTGATGTGATGTGCAGTAAGCACACGCAGAGAGACACGCACGGCACGATTTTACTTCCCTGTGGAATCTTAACGAGTCAGCCCCACGGAAGCAGAGAGTAGGGCTGTGGTTGCCGGGTGCGGGGGGGCTGGGGACATGGGAGACCCCGGCCAAGGGGCACACAGCTCAGTCACGCGGGACGGGAAAGTTCTGGTTATGGCACGCAGGGTGCGGCGAGTATCACTGACAACGCACCGTTTGCCAGGAGGGTAGAACTCGGGTGTTCTCACCACAAACAGAGGTGACCGTGAGGTGATAGATGTGTCAACTAGCTTGATTATGTGAGCCAAGTATCAAAACCTCAAGTTGTACACCTTAAATACACACAATTTCTAATTTGTGTTTTATACCCCAGTAAAGCTAAAACGTAAAATAAAATGAGATATAATTTCTCATTAAAAAAGGATGTATTCCTTCCCTTTGAATCCACATTCCTGACGACCTGCACATTCCAGCTGCCACAGAGGAAGTGACAGGGCAGCGTCTGGCGGCTTTAAGATGACACCCCGACCGCCAGCCACTCCTCCAGTGCTCCTGTGGGTGAGGCACCCAGCCTGGAGGGGGTAGGAGGGAGACAGGAAGGTGGGACAGAGCTGGGCCTGGCTTCCTGGTGCCCACCTTCCGGCAGGAAGACGTCCCCATGGCACGGCCTGTGTGCTCAGGGGAAGCCAGCGCCCACTGCTCCAGGAAGGGACCGTTTCCCGTGAGGTCCACCTGCCTCTGAGAAGGGCACCTCCAGACACAGGTCCACAGGAGCCCATAAAGACGCTGTCTGTGCAAGAGAGAAACAAGCACTTTGCCCCCCAGGGGGCGAGGATGTTCAAACCCCAGCGGAAAATCGTCGCTCCCCTCTGCAGCGGCAGAGGCTTTGCGTCTCTCTCAGCGCTGGCTTTGCGCTGCCTGAGCAGGACATCTACTGCAGAGGGGTGGGGAGCCCCTGGCCCTGTTGCATCAGAGGGGACCCTCTTCTGATTCACGTGTGACTCCCGCCACTGGGCTCCGTGTCCGGGACGTCACTCTGGTCACTTCTGTGTGTCATTGTCTGTGTCGAGTTCCCATCACTGCGGCTTCCTTTATAACGGGTGAGATTTCCTGGATTCGAGCGTTGCGCAAACCGGCTGCTGAGTGGCAGAGGCCGGCGTGGAACCTCAGAACTGGCGCCCGCGCCCAGCTGGCCGTCTGAGCGGCTGTCGTGGGGATCCCGCCCAGGCTGCCCCTGCTACACCGCACTGTTTCAAGAGTGGCTCGCCCAGGACGGGGTTTCTGCCTCAGACTCTGCCAGGACGGACTTCTCCTGTGCGTCTTCCAGCACTCTCTGCAGCTGGCACGGCCCACCTGTCTGTCCCTGGCATGGCTCAGTGATCATCGCACCTGTCCACATCAGTACCTGCGCGTTGTTGTCGGTTTCCTAGGGCTGCTATGATAGAGTATTAATGCTGCAACTTCATGGCTTAAAGCAACAGAAAACTGCTCCCCTCAGTTCTGCAGGCTGGAAGCCCAAAGTGCTGGCAGGGCTGCCCCCTCCGAAGGCCCCAGGGGGACCCATTTCTTGGCTCTTCCAGCTTCTGGGGTCCTTGGCATTTCTTGGCTTGGGACTGCATCTGCAGTCTCTGCCTCATCTTTCTCTGGCTATCTCCTCTGTGTCTGCGTCTTTTACAAACTCTCTCTGCCCTCCTCCTTTTAAGGATTTAGGCTCCACTGTAATAAACGTTGCAACAGGAGAGGAATCAGGCCAGGCATCTTCTACCGAGGGTGGCTCAGCTTCATGTCCGTCGTGGAAGGCAGGCAACTTGTCACCCCGCTGTCAGACCCCCATGAGACTCGAACATGTGGTTGCACACTTGGAGACACAGATCTACCTTCTGGAGAGCCCCAGGCCCGTCCCTGTCCCTGTAGGCATGACCGGTCTGCATCCCTGGGCTCGCTCCTGTCCTGGTGCCAGAGGCAGAAACCCTCTCACACGGGCTGTGCTGTTTGGACACCTCCTGGGAGGAGTCAGTCCTGTCCCAGGGAGCCTGCAGGAGGCCTGGCCTGGGGGCTGACAAGCTGAACATTGGGACACCTTTGGATGCTCTTTTTTCTCCGGATAGACTGGCGCTGGGCATGGGAAGGGAGACAAGGCCACTGACAGCTCTTGGATTTTTTTTAACTTGAAAACTCTCACCAGTGAAGAGTCCTGGGATCTGTGAGACCCAAATTGAGAAGTTTCCAAGAAGCTTTTTGGCCCAGCTTGGGCCAAGTGTCCACCTTTTGATGAACCAGCCGTGGCCAGGGGGCCAGCGCCTCTCCCTCAACACCGTGTGGGTGGGGTGGGGGATGGGGTGGACAGCACCACCAGCACCTGCTTCTGGAGCCCGAGTGGCCAGAGTCCCTCTCGGGGTGCAGAGGTGCCTCGCAGGCCGTTCAAAGCTGGCTAAAGTGTCAGCACTTGACAAGAGGTTCAGGACGAAGGAGGCTGCCTCCGTTGCCGAGAGTCGGTGATAATTCGGCAACCCCGACAGTGGACCTTTGGGAATCATTGAAGAGACCCAGCGCTTTCTAGAGCTCCTTTGAGGGTTTAGAGAGGGCTGCAAGCAGAAGCAGAGGCACAGCTGCCTGCAGTCGCCCTGGGTCTTGCTGGTCGAGCCGTCTTTTCATCACGTGCCCTTCTCGTGCGGCTGGTCCGTGCGGGAGGTGGGAGGCATGTGGGCGCCACGGCGCTGGCTGCAGATGTACCAGCTTCCGACGTCGGGCTGTGACCATGCTGTCATCTCCCAAGAATCCAGCATTCTTCCCCGTGGGCCGCACGCCATCCTCGGAGCTGCTCGTTAGCCTGCGCCCTGAACCAACTGGTGAACGCGATGAAGCCTTCCCCTGTCGCCCCAGGCTGTGGCCACCCAGAAGGGGTGAGACCACCCCAGATAAGCGCATCCACCCCTGGCTCCCTCGCTCCCCCTGGCTGGGACCCCAGGCTGCCCAGGCAGTGAGGACACGCTATCCTTCTTCAAACAGCTGCAGCCCATGGCCCCCTGCCGGATGGCATCGTCCCCAGCTTAGACTTTCCCTGTCCTGTTTGCACCAGCATCCGCAGTTGAGCTTCATAAAGCTGGAGTTTGGTGGTGGCGGCGGGTAGTGGATGGAGGGGAGAATGGGTCCTACTTTATGTTTCTGCAATTTGAGGTGTTGTAGATCTATGTTCTATGGTATGAGCAAGTGAAGAAGATGCCACATTCACCTCAATCCTTTTCGTATTATAGATGAAACATGTGCTCATGGAAGCCATTTGGAAAATATGGAGAAGTATAAGTAAGAAAATTAAAATCACTTGTAAAATCACAGTTAATCGCTGTTAACATTTTGATGCATTTTCTCCAAGGTTTTACTCTTCACAGGGTGGTTTAAAGCAGCTTCTCAAAGCCGAACCGGCGCGTAAATACCTTTCAAAAATTCAGGTTCTGGTCCAGGCGTGTTGGTTGGGGCCGGATTCTGCCACCCTGAGTTTGACTCCGGGAACCACACCCGTGAGTGTCAAGGGTTAGAGCTCGGGCGTGGGGTTCGGATGTTGCTTTTATCGTGCCAGAGAGCTGGGAGCAGTTTCCTTGACCTCCCGAGTCTTAGTTTTCTCATCTATAAAGTGGGGATCGTTCTACGTTGCAGAGGGTTTGAAAGGAGTGAAGGAAGTAAACTCTGCCAAGTATCACCTGTTAACCTGGCACATAACAAGGGCTTGATAAATTGCAACTAAATTAAAAATGAACCAATTATTCCCTGGGACGCGACAGTTGGTGCAGACAACTTAACACCCAATACCCTGCCTGCGCTCACTCGACATCATATGGCGAGCATTTTTCCAGTATAAAAAATTCTCTGAAAACATGATTTTAATAGCTGTATTTTAATGACTCCCACTGTGTTGATAGATCATAATTTATTTGAGTATTTAAGATATGGAAATAATTGCTTTTTTTTTTATCATCTAACGAAATCCTGTTAACATAGCAGCTATTTTATGAGAGTTCTAGCTTTTTAAAAAGAGTGTCTCGTATTTTCCTTTCCTGGAAAACAAGGGTTACACGTCATTTTAGAGACAACAGCTATGGTGACTTACAGGCTCTCAGACAAGGATTTTTTTTTTTTTAAGTTTTGAGGGTTCCTGGCACCCTACAGGCTCTTGACAACCATTATAGAAAAAGAGTTATATTTACCCCCCGAAGAAAACCCCAAAACAAAACAAAGGCATCATAGCTCTGACTTCAGTAAGCAAAATTAGGGATTTTTACACAAAGGATATTTCATGTCTTTGGTCCGAGTGACTGACAAAATAACTACAGAGAAGAAAGTGAGCAAATATGGGAAGAATCCTGACATTTTGTGAAAGTATTTCAAACATTTTATGATCCTTTTGTCCTTTGAGGGTTTCTTTGGTCTGTTTCATAGCCAGTGACTCAATTCCCAGCGACACTTCACAGACAAGTCACGGAATCCGCATTAACTACTGAGGATGGTGCTCACTGGGGCCCTCCCCGGCGTTTTCCGAGCTTCCCTTCTCAGTGGGCTCAGGAAGGGGCACCAATCGCCTTTCAACCTGTACGCATCCGTGTGACTTCTCATCCCCAACGCGTCTCCATCACGCGCAGCCACGGGGCTGTGACTGGGGCTCCAGGAACACGGGCCTCCTGGTGAAACCGTCTGCTGCCCCAGCAGCACCCCTGTGCCGGGCAACCTTCCCCAGGGTTCTCTGCGGAGTGAGCTTTGCTTTGGTTGTTCTCAGTGGAAACCCCGAGAGAACCGTGAATCATGCTGGGTACCTATTGGTGCATTTCTCTCTAATTCCTGCAAGGGGCAAAGAGATTCTTGACATCTTCTTTCTCTTACTGACATTTGGGAGAAGTTTGGGCTTTTGACTCAGGTGAGCCTCAGGAATAAGTCAGTTTTCAACTTCATTAGCCCCACTGTGTGTTCATCTGCCCTGATACTGTTTGCTTATTTTTTAAAGCAGTAATCAAGTTTATCCTGGGCAGCGTTGCCAGGACAAATATTATTTGACTGGTTCTAACATCTGTTCACATGCAATCTGATATTCAAATTCACCCGGCTCTGTTCTCTGATAGATCGCAGACGTCACTGTGCCTGGGGACAGCCCACACCCAGCTACCATAACTAGCACAAGTCGTTTTCACCTTTGGGATAGGTGTGAATTTCTTATTTATCTTCTGAAGCAATGCATGCTCGTTTTAATAATTTCAATGATATCAAAATACAGTGACAAAGGAGTGCTCCCCTGCTCTTCCCCTCAGCAGGACCCACTACGGTGAGGAGGTATTCTGGAACCATCTCTGCTCCTAGCAGTCATTGGCAGCTTGCCAAAATTGCAGAAATTCAGCATCCCTTTTCTCTTAGAAGCAAAGGCTGTTTCTGTGGTGGGTATGACACCAACAAACCAGCGTCACGCTTTTCTACGTCCGGGGCATGGACCGGCCAAGCCAGGGAACTTATGACGCAGGCACACACGTGTGCGGCTGCAGTGCTGGACACAGTCCTCCTGGGGGCACCTCTGGGCGGGCACAAGGGCCATGGGAGAGTGGCTCTGTGTGGCAGTGGTCCCTTCACAGGAGCCACCAAATGTCCTGGGTGAGGAGAGTGACTTACAGACACCGTGACCCCGTCCCATGACCTGGACATGAATGGGTCCTTGTTCCGTTTTGTTATTGCTCAGCTGGTCATCTGGTCATCCCACACCCCAGCTCTGTGACAAAGGCCAGTGCCTGCCCCCATGACAGCCGGGGGGGGCCTCGATGAAGGAAATCCTAGATAGCGAGGCGCAGGCTCACACACGCAGGGGACGTTTTGCTCCTGGACCTGCCGGCTGTCCCTCGAGTCACTGAAGGGCTCAGGCTCACAGCAGTCTGAGGCCAGAACTGGAGTGGTCACCCTTCAGCCTGTGAAAGATAATTCCACAGGGGGTCGGGTTTTAAGAAGGTTGGCTCGAGCACCTTTAATAATTGTGAGTGGAAGACACGTCGTGCCTGGGGGGCTGTGATCTCTGCCTCCACCCGCAGGGGCCGGCCGGTGGTGTTGCACGCCAGGCCGGGCACCTGGGCCCAAGGCTGCCGCCCCAGGACACCCTCTGTGTTCACCCCGACGCCTACGCAGTGACAGGAGGCTGTGAGGCAAAGGGAGGAAGCTGGAAGTTTATCACACATTTAAAACATTTTGAAAAATGTTTACTTGTGGTAAAATACATCTAACAAAATCTATCGTCTTAACTGTTTTTAAGCGTAGATTTCGGGAGCGTTAAGTACGTTCACATTGCCGTGCAACCATCATCTCCATCTCAAGAACTTTTTTATTTTCTGAAAAAGTTCTGAAACGGAAACTGTCCCCATGGAACACTCACTCCCCACGCCCCGCCAGCCCTGGCGGCCACCATTCTACTGTTTAACATGAATTCGGCTGCTCTAGGCAGTGGTCAAAGTGGAATCACACAGCGCTTGTCCTTTTGTGACCGGCTTATTTCACTGAGCGTAATGTCCTAAGGTTCACCCATGTGGGGGCGTGCAGCAGAATTCCCTCCCTTTGTGAGGCTGAGTACTATTCTGTGTATGGACACGTCACTGTGTCTGTCTGTCCATCCACTGACAGACACGTGGGTTGTTTCCACGTTTCAGCGATTGTGAATCACGCTGCAGTGAACGTGGGTGTGTGGGCATCTGTTGGAGAACCCGCTTTCACTTCTTTCGGGTATATTCCCAGGAATGGACCTACTAAATCATACGGCAATTCTATTTGTAGTTTTCTGAGGACTGCCATTGTATTTTCTGCAGTGGTGGCATCATTGCACGCTCCCACTAGCGGTGTGCAAAAGCTCTAATCTCTCCACGTTCTTGCCATGTTATTTTCCACATGGGTGTGAGGCAATATCTGGCTGTGGATTTGATTTGCATTTCCTTAACGATTTGTGACGTTGAACATGTTTCCGTGCACGTATCGGCCATTTATGTACCTTCTTTGGAGAAATGTCTATTCGAGTCCTTTGCCCATTTTAAAATCAGGGTTTGTTGTTGCTGAGCCGTAGGGCTTCTTTATATATTCTGTGTATTAAACCCTTCTGAAGTATGTGATTTGCAAACGTTTTCCCCCATTCTGGAGGTTGCCTTTTCCCTCTGATGATTGTGTCCTCCGACATGCGGAAGGTTTTAATTTTGATGTAGTCCAATTTGTCTATTTTTATTTTGTTTTCTATCACATATTTTTAGAAGAAAAATGTCTTTTGGTCAAAAGATCAAAGGGCCAGACGGAAGTGAGGAAGCGTGTCACGGCAACAGGTTCCCTGTGACTTCTGTGGGTCGCCGCGTCACTGAGCGGCTGCTCCAGGTTGCTGGGCCGGGAAGCCACGTTTGCCCGACTTCCTGGGGGTGAGCAGACTTCAGCTGACATTCCCTCCACACCCCACAAATCCACCGGGGCTCGGCAGTCATGAGAGCCCTGCAGCCTGGATATGGAAACCAAGGGCACAAGGGCCCTCCCGCCCCGAACCCACAGGTGCCTGGTCCGCGGAGAACACTGTGTGCTTGTTACACACCATTTTCATACAACTGTGTACATGTACGCAAACACACGAAAACATTCAGGTGCAGATTATTGTCTAATGTTTTGTTCTTTTGATGTAAATATGGCCAGATATCCCTGGCTCTATCATTAAATTTTTCAAAGTTACACATTCTACATTCTACACTATATATATTGTGTTTCTATCCAAGCAAAATCTATCCGAGACTGAGGCTGTAATTCCAAAATTCATTTAGCGGGTGTCTGAGTCTTAACTGTTTTTCTATTCGCACGTAGGAAAAGGATCCTTATGGAGACACTGGGGGCTCTGGGTTCTGTCTTTGCTGGTGTTTTCTCTTTCCTCTTTCCTCCTTCCTGCTGCGGTCTTTCTCCTCCTACAGCCTTGAGCTGTGTCCTCATTCAAGTCTGATTCCCGCACCCCACTTTTGAGGTGGATTAAATAGCCAAAGGGCCTGGCTGGTCCATATAAACATGGAAACTCGCTGTGTGCAGGACGCACATGGCCCCTGTCCCCCACCCCACACACCTCCCTTCTGCTGACCCGCGTTTCTGTTGCCGTGCGCAGTCTGCCTCTCGGGACTTCACGAGCGTTTGTTCTCCAGAGGCCCCATCCACCACCCGAAAAGCTGCCACTTCTAAAAAGCCAGCGCCATTTCCTGAACATTCCTGCATCTGGGTCCCGCTCTCGTCTGCACCCTATTGCCTGACCTCAGCGCATGGCCTTGTGAGCACTCGCAGGGGCATGGTCTGCCTGTCCCTCTGCCTCCGGCTCCCCCGTCCTGCCTCTCCCCATCACACCCAGCCCGGCTCGCGCTGTCAATGAGACCCTGGTGCGCAGCTCTCGTTTGTCACTGAACTGCTGAAACAGCCAGGCTCTTGGTTTTTTGATCACTTACCAAGAAAGGCCCAAATCCCTCATGCTGGGTGTCAGCGCCCTCCTCTCCTAAAAACACGCCCCTCACCTCGCGGGTTTGTGAGAAGGGTTTGAGACGATGTAAGAACGAGGGAAATGTCTGAACCCAAACAAGAAAGTCAGCTGGGATTCCAGGGCGGATTCCCGATCCTGCCGCATCAGCCCAGCCCAAGCTGCTTTCCTAAGGCACAAAAACACTTCTCAGATAGTGCGCAAACAAATCAGAACACAAAGACAAAAGGACTGCGGGCAAACAGCTGAGATGACCACAGCTGTGTTTGGTCACCCGTGGGGGAGGAGCACGTGGCAGGTGGTCTGGGGAGGCCAGGGAGACACGAAGCTCATGCGTTAACCAGCAAAACCAGCCGGCCAGAGACGCGGTCAGCCGGCAGTCGGGTAGCCAGAGCGTGGCTGTGCCTTTGTTTTTTGAATTGACGCTCTTTAAAACAACATGCCTAGGAGTTCCTCTCTGTGGAGTAGAAGCACTGGTTGTGTCTATTCAGTAAAACCGGGGACTGAATTGGACGCCTCTGGGCTAATTGCCTTGCGGGGAGGAAATGATGCAGTGCTTTGGGAGTTTAACCAGACCCCCAACTTCTGCGCTTTGCATTTGATGATCAATTTACGTGTGTACTGCAAGAAACTGTGTTGTAAGGGAGCTGAGCCATCCTGGTGCTCACTAAGGAACGCAGCTTTTATTAGCTCTTGTGTTAAAACAAACGCGAAGCGCATGGCTGCCACATAACCCTAAGTAGAAGGAACTGTTTATGGGACAGTAACGTTTCTTCATTTCCCGTATCTGTTCCAGTGTTTATTTCATCGTTTTCTAGGGGCCTCCAACACAATTGTTTCCTGAAATCCATGTGGCTTTAGGATTCTGGGTACCAATATGTTTTATTTTATAAGAAATGAAGTCATGCAGCGCTCTAAAGCCACTAGACAGGAGTCAAAATCATTGCCAGAAAGAGCAAAAACACGAACAAGAAGCAGAAACATAACACTCTGCACATGCCCCTGGTAACTGATGTAATTGGTTTTTAAAGTGAGGTAATTTTAAAAACATTGGAAAGTTTTGCAATGACCTGTGCCTGAAGCCACATAGTTGGCATCTGTGACTATTTGGCCACAGGTATCGTTGACAAATCTTGTGACCCTGTCATTCTGAGAGCCACACCATCAGAGCCACGGCTTCCACCAACAAGCCTGGCCGGTGGGGTCCAGATTTTCCAGAAGTGTCCGCCTCATCCATCTCTTCACACTTTCACTCAACAGGTATGTTCTGAACTGTTATTACGGACACAGCACAGGAACATGTGGTCACTAAATCAAGTGTCAGAGCAAATGCGACTGCTTGGCAAAAATTATCGGCGTGATTTCCTTGGAAGAGACGGACTCCATGCATAGGAGCTGCTGAGCACTGAGGGCGTGGGTCCCCCACACTCTGCGGACTGCTGTCTTCCTCCACCGCTCCTGCCTTAATCTAACCACCCACTTCTCACTTCTGCTCTTTCAGAAGCTTCCAGGCTCCCCTTCCGGTGTCCACTGTGCCCTTTGCAGCCATTGCGTGCACCTCAGGGGCGGGATCTTCACTGCGGACCCCTCCCACACACCGGGCCCCGCCCCACCCTCCCCATTCACTCTGTTTGTTCTCCCGGGAATATGCCAAGATTGTTCTCGCCTCTGGAATTCTGGACTTGCTGTTTCCTCTTTCCAGACTCTTTTCCCAGATATTTGCAAGAACAGCCCCTCTTCCCAGAGAGGCCTCAGCTCAGCCCTTCAAGGAGCCTTCTCTGACCATCGGTCTCAAGCAGCCACTCCCCAACCACCCTGCAGTGGCCACCTCACAGCAGCCGCTATTATTGCCTTTCCAGAAATGATCAATAACTGATTCATTTTGCACCTGGATCTGCCTGTTCATTTCCCGCCTCTTGTTTCTCTTGTTCACGTCGATATCCCCATGACTGTGTTCTCATTGCACGGTAGGTGTGCAGTAAGTACCCACCCCACGGTAGGTGTGCAGCAAGTACCCATCGCATGGTAGGTGTGCAGTAAGTACCCATCCCACAGTAGGTGTGCAGTAAGTACCCATCCCACAGTAGGTGTGCAGTAAGTACCCATCGCACGGTAGGTGTGCAGCAAGTACCCACCCCACGGTAGGTGTGCAGCAAGTACCCACCCCACGGTAGGTGTGCAGCAAGTACCCATCGCACGGTAGGTGTGCAGCAAGTACCCTTCGCATGGTAGGTGTGCAGTAAGTACCCATCGCATGGTAGGTGTGCAATAAGTACCCATCGCATGGTAGGTGTGCAGTAAGTACTTGCCAAGTGTATTTGTTTTCTATGGCTTCTGTCACACATTGCCACAAACCTAGTGACTTAAAAAACAGCACAGACTCACTCTCTTATAGTCCTGTGTTCCTTCTGGAGGCTCTTGTCCTGCCTGTCCCAGCTGCTAGAGGCTGCCCACAGTCCCCGGCTCATGGGCCCTTCCTCATATCAGTCCCATCCCTGCTCCCAAGGTCAAGTCTCCTCTGACTCTGACCTGCTGCTCTCCTCTTGCACAGACCTTCGTGATTATATTGAGCTGCCCGAATAATTCACAGTAACTTCTCCATCTCAAGGTCCTTAATTTACGCCTGCAAAGTCCTTTTTGCCATGGAAGGTAACACATTCACAGGCTTTAGGGATTAGGATGTAGGCATCTCTGGAGTCCCTCATTCTGTCTACCACACTAAGAAAAGGAAGGCATGCATGAGTGCAGTTGTTTAAAAGTCTGTCCCCAAATGGATACTCCTCCCTTCAAGAAAGGGAGCTTAATTCCTTTCCTTCAGATTGTGGGATACACGTAGTGACTTGTTTCTAACAAAGAGCAGATGGCGTTAAGTGAGGGTCTGTAACTTCTTTGACACTAGGTCTAAAAGGCATTGCAACTTTCCCTTTGCTCTATCCCAGGTCACTGGCTCTGGGGAATCCAGCTGCCATGGCGTGAGGATGCTCAAGCAGCGCCATGGAGAGGTCCTTGCAGCAAGGAACTGAGGCTTCCTGCCCACAGCCGTGTGAATGGGCCATCTTGGAAGCACGTCCTCCACCTCGCTCAAGCTCTGGGTGACTGTAGCCCCAGCTGACATCTTGTCTATAACTTCAATAGAGACCTCGAACCACAGGCACCTAGCTGATCCACTTCCAAATTCCTATCCCACAGAAACTGTAACATAATAAATACGTTCAATGTTTTAAGCAGAAAGTTTCAGGGATAATTTGCTACATAGCAATAGATAACTGAAATAAGAATTTATTTTAGAATCCCCCAAACAAAATAAAACACATTGCTTTGTGCCTTGACAGTCTTTGGAGCTCTCTTACGCAACCGGGACCCACCACCCCACGGGACAAGATGAGTAGACCTTGATCCCAATAACCACACTATTGAAATTGTGGTCTCCGTGGCACCTTTTCCAGAGTAATCCTGGTGTCCAGCACAACATATGAGTCAGTGGGCTGAGAATTGACTCAGAACAGTACAGACAGGCACATTTCAAGTGTGGTTTCATTCGTTTATTCAGTTCTCTCTTCTGGGTGTGATCACTTTCATTCTCTTTCAAATTCCATTTCTCTTATCTCCTTTGGCTGTTGTCACTCCCAAATATTTTCCAGTGTTTCTTGGCTACCAACAGACATAAATCTTCCCTCCTACTCTTTCCTTTTCCTCTTTGTTTTAACAGTATGTTTACATGCCTTGTCTAATGGCCCTCTGGGTTCTGCCGATCTTCCCGATCGTCCCATCCAAGTCTCCCCTCACGTGGAGGATGTGGAGAGACCTAGCTGGTAGACCACTTGGAAGAAGGCCACCTTGGCTAACTGTTGCACTGTTGCCTGGGTTGTCACTGCTGATCTCATGGATAGATGTTTGTATCAGTCAGGATCAGACAAGCTATGCTAGAGTAACACACAAGCCCAAAATATCCCAAATCCATAGTATCCAAAATATCAGTGGATTGACAAATTTTGCTTTTGCTTGTCTCCCCTGTCCCACGTATGCCACATGTCCACTGCTTCTCAGATGGGGGCATAGACTCATCTCTATCTCAGGGACCCACTTCTATGTTTCCATGATTGGTAAGGCAGAAAAAAGAGAATGTCTTGAATAACACATTTGCTTTTAACTTTCTCCTTGGAAATGATATGAGCTGAGCCCCTTCTCATCTCGTTTCATTTGCTAAAGCACCTAACTTCAGAGCAGGTGGGAAAGTGCCACCTTAATCTATGCCTAGAGAATGGAGAACTGGAGATCTATGAGAACTGGAGCTCTATGAGAACTGGAGATCTAGGAGAACTGGAGACCTACGAGAACTGGAGCTCTACGAGACCTGGAGCTCTACGAGACCTGGAGCTCTACGAGAACTGGAGATCTATGAGAACTGGAGATCCATGGGAACTGGAGATCTATGAGAACTGGAGCTCTATGAGAACTTGAGGTCTATGAGATTGGAGATCTATGAGAATTGGAGCTCTATGAGAACTTGAGGTCTATGAGAATTGGAGATCTATGAGAACTGGAGACCTATGAGAACTGGAGCTGCATGAGAATTGGAGACCTATGAGAACTGGAGCTCTATGAGAACTTGTGGTCTATGAGAACTGGAGATTGATGAGACCTGGAGCTCTATGAGAACTTGAGGTCTATGAAAACTGGAGATCTATGAGACCTGGAGACCTATGAGAACTGGAGACTTATGAGAACTGGAGCTCTATGAGAATTGGAGACCTATGAGAACTGGAGCTCTATGAGAACTTGTGGTCTATGAGAACTGGAGATCGATGAGACCTGGAGCTCTATGAGAACTTGAGGTCTATCAAAACTGGAGATCTATGAGACCTGGAGACCTATGAGAACTGGAGACCTATGAGAACTTGAGGTCTATGAGAACTGGAGATCTATGAGAACTAGAGCTCTATGAGAACTTGAGGTCTATGAGAACTGGAGATCTATGAGAACTGGAGCTCTATGAGAACTTGAGGTCTATGAGAACTTGAGGTCTATGAGAACTGGAGACCTATGAGAACTGGAGCTCTATGAGAACTTGAGGTCTATGAGAATTGGAGATCTATGAGAACTGGAGATCAGTGAGAACTGGAGCTCTGTGAGAACTTGAGGTCTATGAGAATTGGAGGTCTATGAGAACTGGAGATCTATGAGAACTGGAGACCTATGACAACTGGAGCTCTATGAGAACTTGAGGTCTATGAGAACTGGAGACCTATGACAACTGGAGCTCTATGAGAACTTGAGGTCTATGAGAACTGGAGACCTATGAGAACTGGAGCTCTATGAGAACTTGAGGTCTATGAGAATTGGAGATCTATGAGAACTGGAGACCTATGAGAACTGGAGCTCTATGAGAACTTGAGGTCTATGAGAATTGGAGCTGTATGAGAACTGGAGATCTGTGAGAACTGGAGCTCTATGAGAACTTGAGGTCTATGAGAACTGGAGATCTGTGAGAACTGGAGATCTATGAGAACTTGAGGTCTATGAGAACTGGAGATCTATGAGAATTGGAGCTCTATGAGAACTTGAGGTCTACGAGAATTGGAGATCTATGAGAACTGGAGACCTATGAGAACTGGAGCTCTATGAGAACTGGAGATGTATGGGAACTGGAGCTCTATGCTGCATATCACTGGTGGCTGCCACAACACCACTGGCCTCTGGCCTCCTGGCCTCTTTCTAAGCACTCCAGCTTCTGTAGATAATCACATAAGAGTCCTGTAGTTGCAACTGATGAAATGTTACTGAAGTTGGCCCAAGAAAAAATGAATGTATTGGCTTATGTGACTGAAATATCCCGTGGGGGCTAAATCTAGCTTTAGAAGAAGCTAGTTCCAGATATTCAGAAAATGTTGCCAGAGGTTGGTCTCCCTCTCTTGGTTCTGCTTTTGTCTGTGTCGGTTTATTCTCAGGTGAAGTCTCCCACAGGTGGAAGCTGCGGCTTACGGGAGAGGGGTGGAGGGACCCAACGAGGGGTTTCAGCAGAAGTCCCAGGGGAGCCGCTCCATGACTGTGGCTGGCTGGTTCGGGTCATGGCCCACATGCCCCAAATTACTCAGTGTGGACCAGCAGTTGTGACATCTCACTGGCCAGGCCCAGGTCACAGCCTCTGCCCAAGACTCTGCGCTACGCGTGGGGGAGGACAGTTCCCAGAAAGAAAGTCGACGTGCTGTTACTTAAAGATGGGGAAACAGATGCTGGGCGGGCGGAAATCCCAGACGTCCTCCACAGATGTCGCTCACATGTTTATTCTATTTGCCGAGCTGCAGATAACTCGCACAACCCTCCCGCCCCTACTGGTCCTTGTGACCGAGTCCCCATCCCCACCAGGACCCAGCTCCGCCCGCCCGGGGCTGACCTTGTGGCCCTCAGGACAGGGAGGCGGGGCCCCTCATCATCTCCTGGAGAGCAGGGGCAAAGCTAAGAACTTGGTGGTGGCCTTTTCTCTGCAGGTCCAGGTATCGCATCTTCCCAGGGAGTTAGGAGCGATTAGATTCAAATACAAGCCCCAGGTCTTTTAGAAAGCCAAATCCAAGAAGATTTTTTAAAAATCACTGTTACAAAAAACTTGTGCTCCCCTCTCTTCTGACACCACAGGAAGAGGCGGTGTACGATTTTGAGCAACTGGATAATTATTGAGATAATTGGCACGCGGGTCGCGCGAGGCAGCTTCGCCTGAGCAGTGGTCGCTTCTGTGAAGCTTGCGGCTCGTGTGAAAGCTCTGATGTCACTCTCTCCGCGGAAAGAGGAAGCGTCTCCTCCTGCAGCAGACCTGGGAGCTGGATTTGTGGCGAGAACTTAGAAATGACTTTCAAGTAGATGGTTTATAAAGCCCTGGAGAGGGAAGGTGATCATTTGAAGCCAGCGGGAGTTCAGCAAGGGCCAATCACGCAAGATTAGTTTCATTTCCTTGTTTTGACAGGGAAATTGGACTTGCAGAGCTGAGGCCTTCTGTAGACATAATATATCTGGATTGAGGCAGTATTTTTGGAAAATCTTCTTATGATGTTTTTTTGGATGTGAAGCTCAAGGATCCCACTGGATTGGTGAGGGATTAATGACTATGTCGAGATGGGGCTGAACGCTCTGGAATTAGTGAGCAGCCCGTGGCTTTCTGCAGGGCTCTGGCAGTCACCCTCTGTTGTGCAATATTTCTGTCCATAGTTTGGATGATACTGCCAGCACATGGCATCTTATTATTAATCATATTAATATTTCTTATTAATTAAAATAATAACCACACTGCTACTCACAGTTACTAAATGCTCGCTATGTTCCCAGCACAATGCTCAAGGATTATAGGGATTATATTATTAATGCCTCGCAACCCGGTAAGGCAGGGGCTATACTTTTCGCTTCTTAGTGACAGAACACAAAGGCCAGCAGCGAAAGGGTATTAATTTGGAAAAAGTCAGCCTAGCTGACCTTAACTGAGAAAGAAGTTCAAGGTAGCTATTGTGCTGTTGGGTGAGGTCTAACCCGCACACCCCAGAGAGCTGTTAGACGGTGACATCGCACATCTGTTTTGGGGTCTGAGCGCCCAAACCAAACTCCCAGCTGGAAGCGCGCTGGGGGAGGGGTCTGCCGGCAAATGTCGGAACAAAATAAAAACCAGTGGGCGTTCCCAAAGTTCTATTCCAAATGAAACATTGGAAAAATTATTTTAGCTGGGAATTTTTTTTGTGGTAGGCTCCTCATCATGGACAAAGGGGAAAAAAATCTCCATAATGTTCCCATAGAACATCAGCTTTGATTCCATATGATTTCTCAGTAAAAGCAGCAAGAAGAAATTAGTCGTGGCATTTTTTTGGAGAATATCCATTGGAACGAAGATTTGCAGTTGAGACAAGTTGATATCACCCTGCAGTCTCTGGCAGTAATTAATCGGCAGGGCTGGTTTCCCCACTCCCAGCTCTTCAGGGGAAACCAAGTGGGCCCATGTCAGAACTGCTCAGAAGCTCTCCCAGGCAGGAGGGCGGCCAGCCAGCTCTCCAGCAGCCGTCTCAATTGTACAGAGGGAGGCACAAGAATCGGGGTTTATGCCGTTCGGAATTAAAGTCTGATTTAAGCGGGTGTGTGGCTTACAGGCGAGTGGTGGAGCACCTGGCCAGAGAAAGGGGGGAATCCAGTTTGATGGGGGCTACACCCACCATTTGCTAAGAGACCCGATTCGCTCTGCGGTGTTAAAATGTAGGTCCCACATAAGCAGCGATCACCGGGTCTCCGCAGCCTGGCGGTCCTCAGCAGAGGCCGGGAGAGGTGGAGGAGGGCGGTGGGCGTCGCGTTGTGTGCTGCGGATTCTTAGGAAGGGAGTGAGCTTGGCCGGGCTGCGCCCGAGCTGCAGGAGTTGTGCCGGCAGCCACGCAGCCCTGACTGTGGTCTCAATGTGAGTTTCATCTTGTCGTCTTTCAGAGGAGCGTACTTGCAGCCCGTGAGTGCTCAAAACATTAACCACCTTGGGCAGCATTCATCCTCAGAGCAGTTTTTAATCATCATACTTCATTTACTCCTCTTCTCTTTTTCACATGTTGTTGAAAAACAATGGACAATCTCAGTCTTTTCAGGGAGCATAATTGCCCGTGATTTTGTAAGAAAGCAGGTTTTGTGCCAAATTTAGAAGCTCACATGACTCTTGTCTTGAAATGCCTCGTCTGGGGTAGCTGCACAGGCGGCAAGAATTATCTGGGAGCTGAATTTGCATATCTCGCCGCGGGGACCCACGGTGATGCCTGCAGCTCGCTCGGCATCGTGCTCCCGTTTCTGCAGAATCGAGTCCTAACCGCATCCCTCAGCTGCCTCAGGCTGGACACCGCCAGAGAAGCGGCTGCGTGGTGCATCCAGCACTCCCACGCCCCGGCCCAGAGTGGGGTGGAAGGGATGGCGCCGAGAGTCATAACCGCGTCATGCACAGAGCTCGCTGTGCCTGCGTGCGCCACCTCTGATTCTCACAACCACCCTGCGCGCGCGCGCGGCGAGGCGTTGACTTGTGCCCTCAGAAAAAAAATGTTGAAGTCCTGACCCCTGGTATCTCACAGTGTGACCTCATTTGGAAATAGGGTCTTTGAAGAGGTAACCAGGTTTAAATGAGGTTCTCAGACAAGTCCCTGATCCAGCATGACTGGCCTCCCTGTAGAGAGGAGGGACGTGGACACAGAGGCGGACGTGCCCAGAGGCAGGGCTGTGGGAGGAGACAGGAGGAGACCCACTGATGCTGCCACAAGCCAAGGACCGTCTGTGGCTCGAGGAGCTGGAAGAGGGAAGAGAACATTCTTCCCCTGTGGTTTCTGCTTGCACCTCCCTGATTTTGGACTTCCGGCCTCCAGAACTGTGGTGCAATCGGAGTTAGTTGTTCTAAGCCACCCATTTGGGCTTCTTGGTTGCAGCAGCCCTAGGAAACGGAGACAGTGGACACTATTATTATTTCCATTTCACAGCAGAGGAAGCTGAGGGTGAGACGGCCTGAGGAATTTCTCCAAGCCCATCTAGCTGGTGTCATGGGATGAATTCGAGTATTAAGTGGCCTCTAAGTGTTTCTCTGTGAGCTCAGCTGTCTCCACCACGGTGGCCCCCTCTAGCAGACAGGTATGTTGCTACCGGAGCCAGCCGCGGTGGGCACCAGCAGCCCTGCTTTGGGAGGGGACAGTGGCAAACATGACATTTCACGCACCTTGCACTGCTGCACACAAACGGCTTTCTCCAAGCCTCACCATCTATTTTGTGCACAAACCCAGACGCCCTGGGTCTGGGTTTGTGCACAGTTATAAATGATGAAAGTTCCTCCCTGAGATTTTAGCCCCGGATTCCAGCCAATGTAGAAGAAAGGGATGAACTCCCCATCCCCCTTAGAGGACTTGGCGAGAGTGAGCGGGCGTGTGGCTTACAGGCAAGTGGTGGAGCACCTGGCCAGAGAAAGGGGAGAATCCAGTTTGATGGGGGGCAGGAAGCAGAAGGTAGCTGATTAAAGATTTCAAGAGCAGACTGACTTGTCAGTATCAGTCCTGATTCCATCCCAGAAAGGCCTGGGTTCAGGTATTCAGGGAAGCTCCGATCCCAGGCAGCTGGCACGACTCCGTGGAGTCCATAGGTAGGTGTGGGCAGCGGAGCGCTCTCCAGCTCCGCACTGTACTTCCGGCAGCTTCTGCATCACGGCAGCCGTCTGCATAATGCGGGCGCTCTTAATCCATATTTTAGTAATTGTGACCGTAGATCACGGGAATTCATTCCCTGGCGCACAAGATAAGAGATGAAGAGATGCTTTATGCATGCAAATCAAAACCGCTTGTACTCCTGAATATAATGATGGGGGAAAAAAGTGAGTCTCCAGATGTGCTCGAGAGAGATTTTCAAGGCACACAGGCGTTCCATAGCACATTCTGATGAATTTTTCAGAGATGAAATATGCCTTTGATTAAGGAAGGTTTTTTTCTCCTTTTGATAAGTCCTGTGTGCATTGGGGTGCTCATTTAGTCATGATGCCGTATGCAAAATGAAAGGATAAAACCTTCATCTTGATTTATGATCATGGTTATTAATTTCTGATGCAGCTTTTTGGTTCAGATTATTTGGGGGTGGAGGGATCTGGCAGCATATATGAAAAGCATGGGAGATTTACTGGCATAAACATCACAGCAGAGGTCTAGCTGTAAATAACGAAACTTCCAAAAAGAAGTATTAAATCCCGCGTTACTAGTAGGTAGAGGAAGAAACTTAAAATTGTAAACATGGATGCAGCTTAAGATTTCTGCACAAGCAACTTCCAGAGGGAGCCTCATGTGCAAGGGTTGGAGGCACATTTTTTTGTTTCCCATAAGAACTGTGATTCCAAAGCTGTTTCACTAGGATGGTGTTTCCCGGATCCTGGTGCAATCAGCAAACTAAGGCCCTGCTTGTGGTTAATTGTGCTAACGACCACAGTCATAGGGTATAATTTTGATAGGTTATTTTCCAGTCCTTATATAAAAATGCACAGTAATGGGCTGGTTGCTCCAAAATTCCAACTTTGAATGTGTACTAAATTTATAAAATGTTTAGTTCGCATGTGTTAGGAGATAGCCCTTTGGTGACTTGGACAAATGACCCCAGGGTGGAGTGAAGATTTCAGTCTGACCTGGCAGGCAGGAGCTCAGACCTGGGCGTGAAGAGGGAGGCTGAGCCCTGGCGTGGCACAGAACAGGGCCAGCTGTCTAAGTACAAAGCTTGCTCTTCCCAGGATAGCTCTGGCTGAGTCCAGGGCCATGCATGCACCAGCATCTCCAGGCAGAACAGCAGATGCGGTGATGATTCCAGACAGGTGCAGCTGGAGCCCTTGGCACATTCAGAGAATGAGTCTATGTCCAGAGCATGGGTTTGGCAGGTCATATATGAGGATGTGCTTAACGTATGGGACCCTCCTGCGTGGGACCCAGGAGGACTTAAGGTGCAAGCCCAGCTGGAGTGTCTAGCCCATTCAGGCTGTCATAGCAAAACGCCATCAACTGGGTGGCTTATAAACGACAGAAATTTATTTCTCGCAGTTCTAAAGATTGAGAAGTCTAAGATCAAGTTGCCGGCAGATTCCATGTCTGGCCAGGGGCCCCTTTCTGGTTCACAGATGGGGCCATTTTCTCTTTGTGTATCTACATGGCGAAAGGCATGATGGAACTTTCTGGGGTCTCTTTTATAAGAGGGTCCCACTCTCATGACCTAACATCTCCCCCAAACCCTACCTCCTGTAACATCACCTTGGGGCTGAGGATTCTAACATATGAATTTTGGGGAGACAGGAATATTCAGACCACAGCAAGGAGAACAGAAAAGCCTGGGCAGGTGGTGGAGCACTTGGGGAAGTGGGGGAGGAGAGACAGAGAGAAGACCCTCAATTTGGGAAGCTCTGCCACTGACTTTGAATATACAGACACATGTCCTCTAAACTGGCCCCTCAGTTTGCACCTAAATCTGACGCTGGCACCGCGCACGCGGTTACCGCCACGGGGTGGTAGCACAGCAGGGTTCCGGGCACATCACCTGGACCACAGCCCATAACTCTTGCAGGGAGGAGTTATTGGTACCTATTTATCAGGGAAGACACCGAGGCACACCAAGGTGGACGCGGAGGGGTAGAGCAGGATCCCACTCAGTCCTCATCCTCAGCACGCGCCTCCTTGAGTTTTTAGCAGCTCCTCATTGAAGAACAAGTGCACGAATCACAGTGCGCCCCCTGATGAATGTCCCCGGGGAGAGCTCTCGCGCCAGGCCGAGAATCAGAACCCCGGGAGCTCCGACCCACCTTCATCACGGACACACACAGACTCTCATGTTGCGGCTCACTGGAAAACTGATCCAAAGGGAACAGATTCCTAAACGTGTCCCCGTTTCCAGAGCCAAGATTTCCACGAGCTCCCTGGGTGGCCTCCACGGAGCGGGGAGCTGCTTCCCCACGACACAGAGCTGCGTGGGCGCCTCCCACCCGCCGGTTCACGGACCCTGAAGCTGGACCTTCCGCAGAAGTGGAGCCGTGATGGTCAAGGCGGCCTCGGGGCAAGGCTAAGGGCAGGTCCTCTGTCTGGCCTCGAGCTCAGCAGCGGGAACAGGGATTTTGTCATAAATCAGGAAACATTGCAACTAAAGTACAACTGGTTCTTAAGGGGAATATTATTAAGGGAAATAAAAAAGAGCTCTTTGCAATACACTTCGGGGAGTAAATTCCCGTGTGCTGCGGCTCTCCGGCTCCTCCTCGGCGGGGAAGGCCCAGCCAGGCTCCGGGTCTCGGTTCTCCCTGCAAAGCTACCACCAGCTCAGGCCGTGGAAGTATCTCCGGAGAGCAGAGGAAGAGCCCTGTTTTCTCTGAAATCCTGGCATGGATTTTTTTTTTATCTTAAAGCGAGAAAGAAAAATTAGGAGCAGGGAAATAAACTTTTAACCATTTCAAGCAATTAATCATAAAACTACGGTTTATTCTCTTCCCCCCCCAACCCCCTGCCAAATAAATTAAATTCAGTGAAATAACTGGTTCATGTCACAACTCAAATGTAGGCAAACTGGATTTTTAATGAATTTTTCAAATGAGCAGCCGAGCATGGCAATCGGTCAAAGTGATCGAGCTGGCTCGTGCACACAGAGCACGACCGCAAAGGAGCCAAAGCTGCTGCCTTCAAACGGTTTTAAGCTAGGAGGCAGGAAAACAAATGTATTTGGTGGATTTTTTGCTCTGTTCTGTTTTGCTAGGTCTAGGGCATATTCAATGTGGAATACTTTGCAGTATTAAGATTTGTGGAGGGGTGAATTTTAGAAACATGAGTCCTTCAAGATGATCTGTGGGACACGTGGGAGAGGGGTCGCTGCTGAGAACTGTGTGCTGAAGCACAACCGTGAGCCCCCATGGCCGCTCCCTCCTGCAGCCCCCTCACGCCGTGTGAAAGCCCCGGGAAGGCCTCCTGGAGATACTCCCCACCGCGCGCAGACTGGACGTGCCGAGGTGCACGGGCAAGTTGTAGAAAAGCTTGGCAGTGCCAGGAATGCGTCCCCAGACCAGCCGGGCTTCACGTGCGGCTCCCCACCCTGGCCTGGTGCTTCCTGCCACAACCTGCACAGCACACGCACCTGGGCTTGCTGCGGGGCGCGAGCAAGAATCCATTTCCTTCTCCCAACACCTGCACCCGATGACGCCCTCTGGCCCTCACCCCCATTTCCACGTGTAATCGAGCAGGGACAAGGCGAGGAAGAGCAGCTCTCAGGTGGCCGCCTTCTCCCCTTGCCCTGGGCTTCAGCCCACAGGGTCACCAAGATCCTGCGGAGTCACGAGGAGCTGATGGCGCCCCTCTGCCCACACCCTCCCTCTCATCCCTGCCCGGATGCACTTGCTCCATCATCTCTCTGGAACCCCTGAGGCTTCACTCGCCACCTCCTTCAACACAAAACCCTCCTAAGTCCTCACCGTGAAATTGCTTCCCACGTGGGTGGTGTCCTCTGAAACCTTGCTTTGGTGGGGAAGGTGACAGTGTCGCCAAACCTCCCCCCTTTTCTAAGACTTGACATTTCATTGCAGATAACAGGCTGGTCTTGTTGGCACCTGCGAGAGACAGGCGTGCGGAGATCCCTTAAGCAGATTTACCTGACACACAGGTGCTCTATTCCTAAGGATGGTCTAAATAGTGGAATTTGGAAAATTGTGCTAAAGCCACCAACTGAATCACCTCTTTCTGATGAAATCATGTGATTTTCTTTCTCAGGAACATGCAAAGAGGTGATGGAAATGTGGGAAGAAGTTGGTGGCTCTTGAGACATTTGATGTGGCAAGGGCGGTGCATCCAACAGCCGGCTGGGGACATGGTGAGGCGTTTCCTCTGAGAACAGGTGTGTTCCAATGATACACTTCTTGGTGCTGCGAGTAAGGCCCTCGAGTTATGATAGCTCCTGCTGCAGCGCAGGAGTGTCACAGGATGTGATTACAAGATGGCACAGAGACGGGAAGACCAGGACATGGCCGGGGTGCAGGGCGGTAGGAGCCACATGAGGACCACGGGCGGGGCTGGGCTGGGCCCACTGGGCGCTGAGGCCAAGGCCTGTGTGAGTGAGTCGGGCTGAGCAAGCACACAGGTGTGTGGGCAAGTCCCAGGGGTGACAATAGGGGAGCCTCAGTGGGAGCTCGGGGGATGGACCCTGGGATAGACGCAGACCAGAGAGGTCACACCTGCAGCCAAGGAACAGGGCCCCGGGGCCATCCAGAAACACAAGCCTGTCTCTGGATCTGAATCTGAGCACACTGCAAGGTCATGGGCCAGAGGCCAGGACTGGGGCCTGCAGGACCAGATGGGACAGACCCTCATACAAGCAGCAGCAGAGAAAGGGCTCAGGGCTCCTGAAAGCCCGGTCTGGGTGACTTTCCATTGCCCAGCCCCCATTGCTGTATTTTTGTGGAAAAGGACACACTGAGAGATTGTCAAATGCTTTGCCAAAAAAATATAACCTTACCCCATTCCTATTTTCTAGTCTACTGATTCTTTTATTATTTTTGTAAAGAGTACTGTGCTCTTTAAACAAACTTATTCTCTGCAGATTGATGCTGGTGTTGAGTGACCCTCGTGCCCATCCCGGAGCACAGCCAACTGCTCCGTCACCTGTTCTAAAGGCTCCTGTTATATTGCAAGGGCACAAAACCAGGATGCACACAGCGGCATTTCTAAAACTATGCTCTTAACACCAACTGTAGGACACATATAAAAATACAAGCACTTGGCTTTAGGTGCGAGGCCATTAAGGCAATTTGGTTTTCCCCTCCCTCCCTTCTTTCCTTCCTAATTTGCACAAATGAATTTGTTCTGCTTTATAACGAAAAAAATAAACAACATTAAAACAAAACAAAACAACAGATCACGAACAGCCCCGGGACTAGGCCCTTGACCTGCCTGGGCAGATGAGTGGGTTTAAAAGAACTCGGGAGTTGGCGGATTCTGGTGGACACTATGCCACTGCCGGGGTCCCCTTGGAATAGCGTGGACTCCAACCCCGTGAGGGCGTGTGGGTGTTCCAGAGGCCCCACCTTCTGCGTCCTGTGCTGACATCGTCCTTGCCACACAGACGCCAGGAGTAGGTGGTCACACAAAAGAGCCTTCCTGCTGTAAGGGGCCGTTTTGTCCTTTCTCACTTTGTAAAATCGCAGAAACGCACGAAGCCGTGGAGTGTCGGATCGTCTGTGTCAACCCCTTGGTGTTACAAATGAGGCTGCACAGAAATATTAACCGGAGTCCTTCAAATTAAAAGAGACGGGAGAGAAGTATCTGGCTTCTGTTTACAGTGAGGTTCTCCGCATCCATCACTTCCACGCTCATTATTTTGCCATTTTTGTGAGAGAGACAGTAGAATATTTCATCGGAAAACAAGAAATATCCATTCAGGTGCAGTCATTAGGAGTTAGACTGCAGATGCCATCCCCCAAATTAATTTGGTTTGGGCTTGAATAGAAAGAACGCTTGTCTGTTGTTTCATTTTTCACTGCAGGGGAGATGGAGCCATTCGCTCTGCGACCTGGAGGTCATGAGCAGGAACCCAGGGCAGGAAGGAGGGACTGGCATGGGATCAGCCTCTGGAGAGGGCCCGGGCTGTGTCCTGCCTGAGCATGCTCCGGGCCAGCAGGACACAAGCCGCTCCCTGGCGCAGGACTGCGTGTTAAGGTTATCAGAGCTGAGGGTGAAGACAAAAGGACACAGGGCATTGGGCGGAAGGTAAGGGGTCAGGGGTCAAGGGTCAGCAGAACTTGGGGTCCAGGAGGGAGCATTGGGGAAAACATTTGCAGGGGATGGTCCCTCTCCATCCACATGCGAATGTGTGTGACGTCTTTGCAGTCTGCTGGTAGACTGTCAGCGCTCACCAAGAAACATTTAAACAAACTTCGATATTTCTCGATTCTCTGTTGACCTCCCCATCATGAATTTTTGCCTCTTTTCTCCTCTTGTCTCTCCTCCCTCTCTCATCCTGATTCTGGGTCTCTCCACAGGATCTCTCTTTCCCAGGGTCCCCAAAGGTCTTACAAGGGCCCAGGACGAGCACAGAGCTTGCGCCGCAGACTGACAGCTCGACACTTCCTTCCTGAGCCCATGAAGACACAAGTCAGGCACGGCGTCGTCCAGCGTCTGTAAAGGGGAAATCGGTGCTGACTGAAGTACTGGGAAGCTAAGGGAGAATTTATAGTATATGTGAACGCTTCTCAATTTTATGAAATTCTGGTTTCTGTCTTCTAAACATGACAGTTCACAGGCCCAGGTCCCACTCTCCCTGCCGTGCTATTCCCTTATTTACGGGCTAAGCCACAGTCAGCTCCTTTGTCCTCTCTGGCTGGAGACCCTCTAGGGTTCGGTAAGTCTGCGCATTGGCGGTGGGCAACAACTTCCTAGCTGGTTGCGTTCTCTGGGAAGCAGTGCTGGGACGGAGTGAGGACGGAAGCGGTTTGTTTGGGGTGACAGCTGTGGAAGTGATGGGGAGGAGGCAGGGTGGGCAGGGGCCGTCGGACCGCAGCGCGGGGCCAGCGACACCCCGTCCATGCCCCCTGTAGGCCCTGCGTTGGGTGGGAACGGCCAGGCCGTGCACTGCCCTGCTAGGTCACTGCTGGGGGCCTCCTGAAGGAGAGTGGCTCCGGAAGGAACCCACAGCTGGAAACGTCAGCTGGACACCCTCCTCCAACTGGGCAGCAAGTCATTTCTAGAAGGTGCCCCAAGTGGCGCATCTCTGCATCTGCAACCACGTGCAAGGCGCTCTGATGAAATCCTGCTTTGCTGGCTGCCTTTTGGTTGATGAGAAGCAGAGGTCTGCAGATGGAGGATCACATTAGGAAATGAAGATGCCCCAGTCTGGAACCAATGCCTGACCGGGGCTCTCCTGGCCCTGCTCATCACGCTCATTCCCGAGTGGGCTTGGGTGTGAAGTTCTGATGGAGGGCAGCAGGCTCTCTCTGTTGAGGACGCAGCAAGGGCTCTGGGGAGGCTGCTAAGACCCACAGGTCCCTCGTTTCCTTAGGGCGACCAGGAGAGTGTGCTGTCCCAGGAGGACAGGGCGGGCGCCGTGCCCTGAGAGGCTAATGACTGAGAGAAGCCGGCCTGCCGGGGACACGTGCAGTCCTGCTGGTCACAGGGCGATTAGGGTTGAGAACTGGCTCCCCAGGGACTGGGTTTATTCCACACTTTTCTATCAGTGGAGCGGCTCCTGCTCCCACAGTTGTGGAGAGCTTTCCTGATGATGGATTATTATGGAGAGGGATTTTCGAAGCTTCTCTCTAAAAATATCGTATTTGGACTGGTTCGGAGCAGCCTGCTAAATATGTCAACACGACCCTGCAACACGGCCTGCGCACCTGTCAATGTGCACCCCTGTTTCAGCTTCTGCCCACTCGGGCCAAAACTGCTTAAGATTTATGAAGCTGGTAAAAGAATGCTCTGGTTTTAAGATCTAGAAAAATCATGATTAAACATAGCTCTATTGTGCACAACTTGATTATTATACCCAGAAACCTCGCGGAAGATTATAATGATCTCATCAAGGCAATCAGAAGGTTTTATGATTGGAAGGACATTGATTTTCCACAAGGATTTTCCAAAACACATGTCCTGCTGTGTAAAAATCACTTCTCTTTCCAGAACCGTCTCAGCTGCTTAGGTCATTTACCCAAGGCCCATTGTGCAACTTACGACTTAGGAAAATTTTAAAGCATCTAAAGTAGGAAAGAAAATATGCACGTCTGTTTTTCATAATTCCTTAAACACCCTACATAAGGTACGAAGTTAAAAAAAACAGCTCTGTTTTGCTTTCTGACAAATTATCACATTTTATCTCCTTTCAGTGAATGGATGCTACGACTTTGCTCTCCAGCCCCCGACTCTGAATCCCAAGCCCACTCAGGGACGTGGAGGCCAAACCCGAGGGCGCCACTCATCACCCGAGGTTATTGTTCTGTTGTGTAATTTTAGCAGGCGGCGCGGGTCTCTGAGGATAAATGCCGGATTTATTCCTGGAGGTGTCATTTAAATGTTGTCACAAGTCTGAGAGTGCTTGGAAAAAAGCTAGAATGAGGTGAACTTTCTCAAAGTGGATTTTGGCTAATGGAAAAGAAAAAGTGCCTTTCTCTTTCTAGTATAGAAGACAGCTTATCCATGGAGGTCATTTGGTCTGCATAGTTTCATTTAAGATTAACTGCGTAGTGTTACGCTCCTTTAGTCAGAATAAGGTGAGTATTTACAGCATGTTGCATTGTACAGCCCTGGGCTTATGCTCTTCACTTATCACTGAGTGTGTGTAGGTGTGTGTGTGCATGTGCATGTGTGTGCCTGTGTGTGTATGTGCATGTGTGTATGTGCATGCATGTGTATGTGTGTGCACATGTGCATATGTGTATGCGTGTATATGCATGTGCATATGTGTGCATGTGTGTGTGCGTGTGCATGTCTTCTTTTATATCACACCTATACCTCTTGGCACCACTGATGCTAAATTCTCGCACTTCACAGGAAGGGACTGGCAGAAAGGGACGTGTGTTAGTTTCCTGTGGCTGCTGGAACATGACCACACACTGGGTGGCTAACGACAGAAGCAGTGCATCCTCCCACAGCTCTGGAAGTTGGACGTCAGAAATCAAGGTTCTGGCACTTCCTGGGGCTCCTTGGAGCTCCCTGGCTTGCAGAAGGAGAATCAATGGGGCAACTCCGTGAATGGGGCAACGGGGGGCTGGGCAGAGGTCAGAGGGAGGCAGGAGACCTGGGCCGTGTGCCTCCCGCCTTGCCTGTGGGCAGATGCCCGCTGCCCCTGCTGTGCTCACTGCCTCCCCGTGGGCCTCCCTGTAGCCCTCCCCGTGGCCCTCCTGTGGCCCTGCCCCGGTTCCTCACTCTCCTCCTCTCAGGCCATCCAGCCTCAGCAGAACGGTGGCTCGAGGGCTGGGACCTGTTGGCGACTGACAAAGGTGCGGGTTAGGTGGCGGGAACGCGGCAGGCACGGCGCAGCGGGCGGGGGCTTGCCAGGCCATCCCGACTCTGGGATGTGGCCTCTGCGGGAGAATCTATCGCCTCTTACATCACCGTTGTAAAGTTGTAATTATTCAACTCCTTGTCTGTGTCTTCCCTCAAGTCACGCCCCCCCCCGACTGGTTTAAAAACAAGATATTGAATTAAACTGAAACCGAATTGCCAGGTTGTTTTCTCAGTTTGTCTGGGATTAGCCAGATGTACTTGCTTGGGCGCATCTTCTAAAGGAGGAGAACGTCTGAGAAAACAGAATCACTGTGTGACTCTGTCCCACCTTTCGCAGCTACTCAGCGCGTAACACTCTGTTCGTTTGTCCTTTCCAGCTCTAGAAATTGAATTCCAGGTCTCTGGGCAACCAGCAGCGATTATGTAATGAGGAAAAACAAACCAAGGAAACGCCCCACGGCCGCCAGGATACCGCTTAAGGAACTACCTGCTGGAAGGGTTGCTGTGAGGACACTGTGCGTAAGGGACTTAGAACCGTCGCTGGTGTGGTCCATTTATGTTAAGTGTTGGCTGTTATTTGGGAAGACGCTGGCCCCGTGGGTGTGCTACTGAGGCATCATAAGGCAGGGAAGCTGCCCCACGTGGGGAGGAGACGGCTGAGAAGGTGAGTAGAGAGGCAGAGAGGAACCCAGACTTCTGGAAGGAGAGAGGCCAGTGGGAAGTCATGGGCTTCGGATAACTGGGGAACATTCTAGAATAGTAACATGTATGGTTCACCTGAACATTGGCGTGCTCAGATCATGAATTCTTTGCCCTACTCACTCATCAGTAAAAACTGTACTATACCTACCAATATTTTGGTCAAAGAATTTTTTGTTTTGTATTGCCTTATTTTTTTTTTTATTTCTGAATATTACTGGGGTATAAATGTTTTGGTTACATAAATTGCTTTCATACCATTTGAGTCAAAGTTATAAGTGTGCCCATCACCCAGATGGTGTGCATTGTACCCGTTAAGGGTGAATTAGCCATCCCCTCCTCCCACTCCCACCTGCTTGATTTCTGAGGAATGTTATTTCCCTATGTGCACATAAGTGTTGATAGATTAGTTCTAATTTAATGGTGATCACATGTGGTGTTTGTTTTTCCATTTTTGTGATACTTGACTTAGAAAATGGTCTCCAGTTCCACACAGGATAATACAAGAGATGTTAGTTCACCATTTTTTTGATGGCTGAGTAGTACTCCATGGCATACATGTACCACATTTTATTAATCTGTTCATGTGTTGATGGGCACTTGGGCTGTGTTCACATCTTTGCAATTATGAATTGTTCTGCTATAAACATTTGAGTGCAGGTGTCTTTTTTATAGAATGTCTTTTTTTCTTTTGGGTAAATACTCAGTAGTGGGATTGCTGGATCAAATGGTAGTTCTACTTTTAGTTCTTTGAGGTATCTCCATACTACTTTCCATAGAGATTGTACTAGTTTACAGTCCCACCAGCAGAGTATGAGCTTTCCTATCTCTCTGCATCCACGCCAACATTTGTTGTTTTGGGACTTCTTGATAAAAGCATTCTTACTGGAGTTAAGTGATATCTCATTGTGGTTTTGATTTGCATTTCCCTGATGATTAGAGATATCTAGAAAACCCCAAAGATTCTGCCAAGAGACTACTGGAATGGATAAATAAATTCAGCAAAATCTCAGGTTACAAAATCAATGTACGCAAATCAGTAGCATTCATACATGTCAACAACAGTCAAGCTGAGAACCAAATCAAGGATTCAACACTTTTCACAATAGCAACAAAGAAAATAAAATACCTAGAAATATATTTAACTAAGGAGGTGAAAGACCTCTACAGGGAGAACTATGAATTACTGAGGAAGAAAATACCAGATGACATAAACAGATGGAAAAACATGCCATGTTCATGGATTGGCAGAATCAACATTGTTAAAATGTCTATGCTACCCAAAGTGATCTACAGATTCAGTGCAATCCCTATTAAAATACCAGCATCAGTTTTTAAAGATCTAGAAAAAATAATTCTACCCTTCATATGGAACCAGAGAAAACCCTGTATAGCCAAAGCAACCGTAAGCAAAAAGAACAAATTGGGAGGCATCAAATTACCAGACTCCAAGCTATACTACAAGGCGATAGTAACCAAAACATCATGGTACTGGAACAAGAACAGAAACTTAGATCAATAGACCAGAACAGAGAACCCAGATATAAAACTATCCTCATATTACCACCCAATGTTTGAAAAAGCAGACAAAAACATACACTGGGGAAAAGACTCCCTATTCAATACATGGTGCTGGGAAAATTGAGTAGCTACCTGGAGAAGACTGAAACAGGATCTGCACCTCTCACCACTCACAAAAATCAACTCAAGGTGGATAACAGACTTAAACCTAAGGCATGAAACCATAAGAATTCTAGAAGAAAATGTTGGAAATACTCTTATAGATATTGGCCTAGGCAAAGAATTTATGAAGAAGACCCCCAAGACAATCATCACAGCAACAACAAAAATAAATAAATGGAACCTGATCAAATTAGAACACTTTTGCACAGCCAAGGAAACAATCATTAGAGCAAATAGACAACCTACAGAATAGGAGAATAAATTTGCATGCTATGCATCTGATACAGGGCTGATAACTAGACTCTAGAATGAACTCAAAAAATCAAACAATGCCATTAAAAAGTGGGCAAAAGACATGAACATAAACTTTTCAAAAGAAGATAGACTAGCGGCCAGCAAACATATGTATTGCCTTACTCATTTATGTATGTATGTATTTATGAATAAAGAAAGGGCTGATTCCAGATGAAAAATTTTGAGGAGAGCTTTAGATTCCCACAGGCCACAACACTGGAAGCTTTAGGTCAATTATTCCCAGACCCAAAAGGACCACTGGGAGATTAAGTTTTGGTTACATTTGTATTTCCGCATGAGGATGCTCTAAGTTGATGCTTTCTTGAAAATAGCAAATAGACATTGTTTCTTTGTGTCGGTTTCAACTTTCTCTTCAATCCCAATCGTCTTGTTTGCCATCCATGTTCTGAATTCCGTTTCTGACATTTCAACAATTTCCTTTTGTTTGGGGTCCATTGCTATGGATCTATTGTGATCCTTTGGGGGTGTCAAACTAGCTTGCTTTTTTATGTTGCCAGAACTCTTTTGCTGGCTTCTTCTCATCTGAAGTCTCTCTCTTAGCTCAGAGCAGACAAGTTTTCAGTGCATCTGTTCTCCTTTGCTGGGAACTCACTCCTACTTAATGAGGAGGAGGAGAGTTCCCTAGATAGCACCTTTGTGTCCTTCTCTGGAGGATTAACCCAGTCGGGGTGGGGGGGACGCACTAAGAGTTTGAAATGCAGCTATTCTCCTGCATTGCCCTGTTCCCCTGTGATGATCACAGTCTAAGCCGGGGCTGGGGGATATTTGTCTGGTTTGGTGGGTTGGTCCCCAGGCTGCTTTTAGAAGCTCAGACAGGAGGCTGGCAAGTCCCTCTCCACAGGAGTGGGTGGCACGACCTCAGCTGGTGCCTGGGTGGGTCACAGGACCTTTGCAGGTGCCTGGGTGCATCACAGGACTGCAACCAGCGGCAGGGCAGGTCTTGGGACCTACCTTGGCAGGTGCCTGGACAGATCCTGAGGCCTTGGCCAGTTGTGGAACTGTGGCTGGCGGTGGGGTGGCTCATCAAGCTGCAGTGGCTGGGCTACCTGCAGCTGGTGGGGCCAGGGAGATGTGCTGTGCCCCACCAGGGAGTTGCGGGCTGGGGCTTTCCCTCCACCCAGGCCCAACTGTGGCAGCTGCTGCGGTGCTACCCGGGAGGCAGCAGTGATGCCATCAAGATGGTGAGATGGCAGAGGCACATGCAGAGGGCTGGTGGGCACCTGCTCTGCTGAGGTCCTTGGGAGATGACTCGTGGGAAGGTCTGGGGTGGGGTGCCCAGCACCCAGTCCCAGTGCCTGGCAGGGTCACGGGGAGGTGGCTGCCGTGGAGCCAAGCCCTCTGCAGACTGAGCACTCTGGCTGAGAGCACAGAATGGCGTCTGTTGTAGTGACCTGAGACCAGAGCTGGGGCGCCCCCACTGTGCCTACTTCCTGGTGCGGTGCCCTGCACAGGCTCCAGGCCGCTCCCTGATCAGTCTGGAGGCCTGTGGGGTGGCAGACACCCTCACAGCTCGGGTTGCAGTATCCGCTGGGGGAGCCTGGAGCCCCGCGGATCTCTCCCCGACCCTTCCCTACGTGGGGACGCTTCCTCCAGGTACCCTCAGATCTTGCTGAGTGGGTCACCCTGCCTCTCTCTTCCCTGCTTGGGGTGTCTCCGGTTGCTTCTCTGATGACCCACGATGCTCTCCATGAGACATGCCATCAGCAAGTGAACCTCTACCCATGACCTTTAACCCTCTGCTTGAGAGTGGCAAGTGCAGCCTGCTTCTAACCCAGGATCGTGGCCCCTCCCTGAGAATTATTTTTCTAAAGCAGAAAAATAATGAAAGATGGTTAATGTAATTATCTAATTTTTCAGAAGAAGCTGCCCTGTGGGGAGGTTCCCTGATAGAACATGAGCAAAGGTAAAGTCTCTGGCATAAAAAGGGCTCTAAATAAATGCCAGCTTCTCTTCCCTTATTTAAAATCATGATGCCTGTTCAGGGCTGAGCGGGCAGGGAGTTGGTCACTTCTCAGTGTTCACGAATAAATGGGAATGACTTACAATGAGTTCATTTGCATGTGAATGCAGTTTCTTAGACAGAGGATTAGATTGCCAAAGATTTGCTCCTTTGGAGGTTTTAACATCCCTCCCCCCCCCCATCAAAATCTTGATCTACTCAATCTACTTGGTAAGAACCTTTCCTAGAGTTATACTTTAGCCTACAGTCATCCGAATTATATCTCCTGAAATGGTAGACGGTAAATTAATAAAGAATTTTTTTTAATTTAGTTACTCCACTTTCAGAAACGATCAAAATTAACAATCAGTGAGTTGAACAAGGAGCTCTGAGTGAAGCGGTTCACTGCCTCACTGTTTTTACGAGCCCTAATCAGGAAACAACCTGGACCTGCCACTAGAGGTTCTCCTCTGGCCTATGTGGTGTCCTGGAGGAAATGGGAAAAAGGTGTGTCCTCTGCATAGCCAGCCCTCGGGCTGATGAGCTGATAAGCACCCTTTTCTCCAGGAAGATGCAGCCCTAGCCAGGGCATGTGGCTTGGTAAGTTTAGTGCGCTCCTCTGCTGGGTGCTGTTGTGCAGTGAACAACATGTACAACCATACTTAAAAATCCTGTCCAACCATAGAGGATTTGACACAAGCATCAGGGTAAATACATAGAATGGGAAATTATACAATCATGAAAAACTATCAGGTGGTAGGAGAATGTTTGTTGAACAAGATGATGTTTTCAAGGTAACATCAACAAAGAAAATAGGAGGCCACAGCAGTGCAAAGCGTGTGCACGAACACTTGACGCCTCAAAGAAAGGCAGAAAGAGCATGACCCAATTTTGACTGCCCTTGTCTCTAGGAGATGAGATAGAAGATGATCATTTCCTTAGTGCTTTTATATTTTACGTTTTCCTCATGTATAACTTTTATAATAAAAAAAGTTTACAACTATCCCTTGGTATCAGCACGAGAGTGGTCCCGGGGTCCCGTGCGGATATCAAAATTCAAGGATTCTCAAGTCTCTGATGCGAAATGGTATAGTATTAGCATATGACCTCTGCACCTATAATAACTAATACTAATGCCCCCATACTGTCGTAATCAGTTACAGAAACTATTGTGTTCTTTCTTTGTATTCAAGCAAACGGAACGTAAAAACAAACTCACAGAAGAAGTTTAGACAGGAGACAGTAGGAATTTCAGAAAAGAATGTTAAAGTTTCGCCATCACTGGCACAGCACCCGGCTCGTTCTCACCGGAGGGGCATTCCGGAGGCAAGAGGCGGCTGACGTCCTCGGACGGCGATGACGGAGGCGGGAGAGGACGGAGCGGGCGCTGGGGGGTCCGGGTTTGGTTCTGCTGCGGGAGAGCGGAGCTCACCACCCACGTCGGCTCCTCCACGCAGGCCTCGGGGGCGTGTGCACGGCCCTTTCCTTTCACTCCGCACAAATGGCTCTGCAGCAGCTGATGCTCTCTCTGCTGCGCGCTGGGCGTCTGTAAACTGCTTAGTGTTAGCACCTGGCCCCTCCGGCTTAGCAAATCCTGCTTCAGTGACACGAGAGGCTCCAGCCGATTCTTCTTTGCAAACTTTCTTGGCCCTGGATCTTCCGATTTCTCATATTCTTGCGTTTCTACCAGCTGCTCCGTCTGTCTACGAGACCGGCCGTCTGCACAAAGATGCCGCGCCCGAGACCCGCCTGCGACGCGCAGGCCTCTTCACATGCCACAGGGGAAACCGGTCCCCCGAGTACTAATTCAATTATTCAATTATAAGGCATCCTTTTGGGGAGCCCCGGGAACCCGTTCGTGAGTACGGAACGCTGTCAGTGGAGTCGTCCCTAACCCAGGCACTGCCTGAACCGTATTGGATTTTATTAGTGTTTATGTTCATTCAATTTTCCATCTGAGATTGGTTGAGGCCGTGGATGCAGACTCGTGGGTACAGAGGGCCAAGTGTTGACCTGACTCTTACTACTCAGTGAGGTTCGGTAAAGTCACCGCCAAGCTGAGCTAGCAAACACTCAGCCACGGTCCCAGGGGAAATAGACGGTTGGGTTCCTGTGGGTCGCTGGTCACACGTTTTCATCAGCTGATCAATATGTAACCGCGATTTATGTGTGTTTCTGTTTAAAAACACCTGATTGAATACATATTTATTTACAATAATTAATTATAGTCAGTGTTTTCTTTACAATAAAACACTAGCCGAGAAGGGTTTAGCGTTTTCCTGACCCGGGTAACGGGACCGTAAATTTCTTCGTCTTCCAGTCTGACGACGATGCTTTTGTCGCCACGTTTTATTTTAGCTCAGGCCTCTTCTCACGAACTCACAGGTGCAGCCCCTTCCCGTCCTCTCCGTAGCGTCATTATCCGCTGTACACGTCTCTTCAGCACTTTCCAGAGCGGCCTCGCGTATGGATGGCGAATTTGCTCTTCCTGCTCCTACTGTTGATGCACCGACAGCGAATCCTCCGCCGAGGGCACAGCTCCTGCCTGCAGGAAGCTTGTCCAAGGCGTGTTTTCTCCGTGGGAGAGAACATCCCCTTGCGCTTAGCGACACCGGGCAGCTCCTCAGCACCATGCCCGGGCCGAGTTAAGCAGCGAACCACCGAGGAAAAGCACAAAATCGCAGAAAGCACGGCACTAACTCGCCTGCCCGGTGGACACGCGTTTGCAGCACCGAGAGCCGTCCGCTCCACCCCAGCCGGGAAGGTGCACGCCGGCGGCTCAAAGCTTCCGCTGCTCTTGGCGGGTCTGGGGATGGCCACAAAGCACCTCAGCTGCTGATTTCAGAACGAAGGTGAATTCGCAAATGCGGAACCCCAAATAAACAGGGTCGGCTGCAATTAAAACCTAACAGATCAGGTTCTCGTGGTTTTTGTAGTATGTGTAAGTAAAGTCATTTTTATTACATCTCTGTTCTTCTGGATAAATCACGCGGATCTAAAGTCACTCCATTACGGTTTTCCGAACGCAGGGCTGCTCTACAGCCTGCCTGGTGAGCTCTTCACTAGGGAATTATAATCCATAAAATTTAATGACGTTAAATATGTTTTATGTTGGACAGCAGTAATTTCCAATCAAAGCCATTATGCCCAGGCTTTATTTTCCTGGGTGGAATTTGGTGCACAGAGCGCGGAATGGAAGCAAGATGTGCCGGTGCGGGGGGCCTCCGGCCGCGGGGCAGGGTTACGACGGGGGAGTTTCACACTTGGGGGATTGGATTTCGCTTCCCTTAGTTCGTGCCCCAACCAGCACCTGGGAAAATAGATCCCCTCGGCCCCGCCGGGCAGCCCTGCCCGCCGGCCCCGCTCCAGAGAGAAGTTTAACTTAATTAACAGAAAACAACGTCAATAAACATCAGCTCACGAGGCTCCCTCGCGACTCCAGGGCCCGAGGCTCGGCTGTCCTGGAACACACCCTCTGTCCTGGCGCAGCGCCCTGCCGTGGTGTCGCTCCTGCATGGCTTTCCCTGAGAAGCAGGGACCCTGCATGTCCCCAGCCTGCCCTCTGTTCTGTCTTGAGTTGGGGTCGCCACCGCTGTTGCTAGGGAAACCATGGCACCTTGATTGGCAGCTCCGCACGGCACCTTGATTGGCGGGTCTGAGGCCGGTGGAGGAGCAGGGCGTCTGCACTGTCCTTCTCCGGTCCCTCTCCCAAGAGTCCCTGCAGTGCCCACGCTAAGCCTGCGCCGGGCGGAACGGGCCATCTCTGGCACGCACCAGAGTGCAGCGAAGGAGGCACGGGAGCAACACGGCGCCCGCAGACCTTGCTTTGATGGTCACAGAGCATGGCAACCAACCGACGTCGGTGGGGTTTGGAAAGCAGGGGCTGGGCCAGGGTATCTGCTCCAGCGGGGAGGGCGAGGGCTTGGCGTTCATGTAGGGTCTGCCTCAGACGGGCCAAGGGAAGAGCAGGAGAAACTACTGCTTATGAGAAGGTCAAAATACTATCCAGGAGGTGCGACAAGCAAGCAAGAATGTTAGAGGGAACGCGTTGAAAACGGCAAGCGTTCACGTGACGGGGTATTATTGTCACAGAGGAGCCGGTTTGGGAAAGCCGGGCATGAGCCCTCCCGCCCCATGACTGCTTTTACCAGCAGTCGCGGTGTTTTCCCTTAACAGTTGACGTTGGCACAGACCAACGATTATGATGTGTAAGGGAAAACATTATAAGAAAAGCCACAGAGACTTAGCACCTGTGTCTCTGTGCTTATTAAGACAGCATTGCCACGTGGTTCCTTCGGCCCTCGTAGACACCAGAGCATCACGAAGGTGACATTCGGGGTTAGGAGAAGATGCTTTGCTCCAGGAATAACAAGGCAAGCTGATTTGACACATGGGTACCTGTTGGGCACGTAATTTAAGCAACTTCACATGCACGGGGTGGCCGGGTAGATTAGCACCCTCCACTTTTCCTTCCAGGGAAGGAGAGCAAAGTCGTCTTCAGCCATGCGAAGTGGGTTGCTGGTGTGGGGGACATTGGCAGGGGACAAGGCACCCCAGAGAGGCTGCCCGATGCAAAGGGTTGGGGACGGGCTGGTGTGAGCAGGGGCGCACCTGTTCTGGAGGGAGGCCCCGTGCCGGATCCATGGACTTTGAGAATGCGGCTAACACATCTGGCCGGACCAGGTCCTTCTCCTTAGTGTCGGGTCTCTTTTAACTCCAGACTTTATAAAGACACCAAAATAATTTCATGGTGATTGATTCAGTAAGAATGAACTAAATATGTAATATATATATTTAAACATCTACTCAGAGATACTGAGTATGGAACATACACCATGTACACGTACCATGTTCACGCCCACCCCTCGCTGTCTCTGAGACGGGTCTTCAGGTCTTAGGCACCTGCCTGCTGTCTGCGTCTGCCTTCAGGCCGCATTTCCATGTAGAGGGGATCTGGTCTGTGTGTCGGCTACCAAAGCCAGGGGCACAGAGCAGCGTCTGGCGCTGGCGGTGATCAGTGCGTGTGAGTCGAATAAAGCAGAGTTGACTTGGGTCCCACCAGGACTGTTGGTACAAATGGGACCCCTCTGTGGGATACTTATCTTTTCTCCCCTGGCTCCTCTGCCCACCTGCCAATGCAGGAGCGTGCCTTTGTCCTTTAACATTGTGGGCTCTCACAGAAGGGCTCCCAGGGCACCCCAACAAGTCTGGTTGGCTGCCACCTGGCATCAGCCTCCTCTGGGCCACACTGCTGTCCCCAGGGTGTGCCCGAGCCCACCAGATCTTGCTGGTGTTTGTCTTGGTGGCTGTGGTGCTCTCAGACCTGGCATCCTCTGCCGGCCATAGCTGCAGCCGCCCAGACCCCTTGCCCAGAGTGTCACGCGGACTCTGCCTTTATGCCTGCCCTCTCCCGCGGGACCAGGCCCCTCCACCCAAGGCTGGGGGTGGGGTTGGCAGCAAAGTGCTGGAAATGCCTCTTCCTACGTGTTGTGTCGAGCGTCCTCACGCTCAGCGGCTCTGCCAGCTTTCACCCGCATCCTCGCGGGATTTCCACCCGTCTCCCTCGTGAGTCCCTGGGCTGGGGCCGAAAGACACAGGTACTGGGAGAATATCTGGTGGGAGAGACTGTCACCCCTGCCGCTAAAGCAGATGCCGGCTGTGCCCAGCTCACCCTTCCCTCAGAGTGAGCTCTTGGCCACACTGCCCGCCTCAAATGCAGGTCTGGGGTCCTGCCTCCCTAGAGCGTCAGAAAAGCCTAGGCAGGGGTGGAGCCCCCTCAGCAAAAGACCAGGCCAAGACCCACCCCTTCCCCATAACGCACGGCAAGGTCTGCACTACGAGGACACTCTCGGGCACTGCTGGGGGTGGGACCAGGCGACAGACCAGGACACACGGGTGGAGGGGTTGGGAGACCCCAGCTGGGGCTGTTTGGGGCGAGGGTCAAAGCCGGTCTGCACAGCCCTCCTCCGACACAGAGCTGCGTCTGGGATGGAAGCTTCACTTCCTCCTCTGTGTGTGGACGAGGCCACCTCCCCGACCACCTGGTCATGGCTGGGGCACCTTTGCCCCTGGGCCTCGAGGCTACTCCAAGCCACACTCCCAGCTCCCACCACAGGAGAGGTTCAAGCGTTTGGACCCGGGCTCCTGCCGCGGTCTCGCCTTCACACTCTAAATTCCTCAGCGTTGGGCGGCGGACTCTCACACATTGGTCCTCAGTCTCCCATTTTATTGTTTATTTCTCTTGCGGTCCTGTGGCCGCCTGCATGGGAGGTCCTGTGATTCACAGCCCTGGTCTGGGCACGGCCTCCCTTGCCCGGTCTGACGGAGCCCCAGCCCCGGCCTGCGCCGCCGCCTTCCAGCCACGGGCAGGGAGTCAGTCTTCCGATTTCCTCCGGCGTTCCAGTGGGAGTTGGGGGTGGAGGAGGCTCAGTGCGTGGGCTCAGATCACTGTCTGCACATAAAAATTTAGTTGAACAAGAGTCTGTCTTACTAAATAAATAATTCTTTAAGAAAGTTACTAAGGCTGTGGTTTGACATTTCTCTTTCTCTCTCTCCACCGCACTTTCCCTCCCTCCTTTCTTCCTTCTTTCCTCTCTTTATTTTCTATCCGCCATGTCTAACAAGCCTAAATGGCACTGGCCTCCTCCGCCACCCTCAGGATGCCCCATCCGTGACTTGCCGGCACCTTGCACCGAGAACACAGCTAGGCCACCACGTGGGACAGGCCCCTGTACCTCAGCTCCCTGGCCGGCAGAGGATAGCGTCACAAGGTCATCATGGCTGTCTCCACTGGGCAGGACTTTCATGGTCTGATTTTAGGCTCTAAAGATGACTCTTGGCTGGGCACGGTGAGTGGCTCATGCCTGTAATCCCAGCTCTTTGGGAGGCTGAGGAAGGAGGATCACTTGAGGCCAAGAGTTCAAGACCAGCCTGAGCAACATAGCAAGATCCCCTTTCTACAAAAAAAAAAAACAGGAAAATCCACCAGACATGGTGGCGCGTGCCTGTAGTGCCAATGACTTGGGAGGCCGAGGCAGGAGGATTGCTTGAGCCAAGAGTTTGAGGTTGCAGCGAGCTCTGATCAAGCCTCTGTACTCTAGCTCAGGAGACAGAGCAAGACCTTGTCTTTAAAAAAGAAAAAATAAATCAATAAAATAAAGATGACTCTATTGCCCCAAGGGCCTTTCCCATGGGCGTGCTTCTGGGAGGCACTGGAGACTGTTCACCATTTGGGACGTTAGGATTCCAGGAGATCCTGTTTCTGGGCACATGTTCCCAGGGACGGGTGGTGGGTGACTATTGCTTTGTGAAGTGGTGAGGACTGGAGAGTGGTAGAGAGCACCAGTCACACGTGGGCACCAGGCCCAATTGGCCTGCAGTCACAGAGGCTGTGGGTGTGAGACACGGAGCAATATCCTGATGTCACCCGGTAGCGCCTGTGTTTGTGGCTGTCTGGACGGAGAAGTTTTTCTCCCAAACGCCCCTGAAGGGGCGTCGGTGCCCCTGGGATGGCTCCAGGCGGGGGCGCTCGGGCTTTAGCGTGCCTCGGAGCCAGCAGGTGAGCACTGAAGGGGACAGCCTCCATCTCCAGGTGGCCCTGGCTCGGATGTGAGCAGAGTGGACAGAGGTCCCCAGTGTGTCCCCGGGTGTGGCTCCGTTGGGAGTGCTGTACTCGAGGTGTTTCTTTGGCTGTGGTTGAATAACAGCTTCAGTCCCCCCTCAGGGTGACCATGCTGGTCCCGAGAGTCAGGGGCCGGCCCGAGGTCCACTTTCCACGCTCCCCTTCCCCGCCCGGCTCTCGCCCTTGGGTTAGCGGCAGGAGGACATCTGACCGTCACATCTCACGAGGAGGAAAAGGCGCTTCTGAAGTCACATAACTTGACCTCCTCGAGCATCAGTAAGGCAAGAAATGACTTTTCCTGAAGGCTGGGTCCCCGAGACTGCCAGGTTTCAGACGTTCGCAGAGTCAGAACCAAAACCCACCACGTCCGTCACCTGGGACCTGAAGCCGCCGCGGCCCGCACCACCCTGGGACATGAGGCTGGGCCGCAGCTCAGAGGTGACCTGGTGCCCAGCTGTGTGGGAACCCAGGGGACGCCCTGCTTCCTCCCAGTGCCCCACAGCAGAGGCTGCTGCACAAAAGCTATCAGGGAAACTCTGGGGAAATGTGTGACCCGATTTGTTCATTGGCGGCAGACACCGAGAGAGAAACTAAAGCATTTTAGAGCCAGAAAAACCTCCATCTTGGGGAAAAATGTCTTTTGAGTAATTTAATGGCTGTGTCTAGACAAAAATCTGGGGTTTTTCCTTAGATCATGCAGCCTATTCTATTTACTTCTACCATGCCAGGCCATGAGGCCGAGCTGTCAAGAGAGCGGGGACTGGGGGGCCCAGTCTCAGCTCTTTGTGGGCAGGTGTTCTGTGGTATTGGGGTTGGCTGGACGTTGAGGATGAAACACACTCAGAGAGCGCCGTGCAAACGTGAGCCTCCAGGACAGGCGCCCTGCGGGAGGGGAGGCCGGCACGGCGGGGCCGGGGGCAGGCACTGCCGGGTGACCCATGTGCTGCAGGCATCTCGAGGTGTCGGTGGCTGTGGCCGGTGCTGTCACAGTGCAGCCAAGGGGTCCAGGAGTCACAGGCACATCCACACAGGGCAGGGTGGCATGTGGAAGGCCCCATGGGTTTGTCACACACACAACTTAACCACATGAATTCTCTGCATCAGGCTTAGAGACATCCATCTGGCATTGCCCCCAGTAGGAAGAGAATTATGAACAGAGAAACCAGAGGACGAATTCATGCACTTTTTGTCTTGAAACTTTTAAAAATTAGGGAAGGGGGTGGCTCGAACGTGTAGCCAAGTGATCTGCAGAGGACAACACTCGCCCTTCCCCGTCCCCTTGTCGGGAGCCCAGATGAGAGGAGGGGGTGGAAGACACAGCCGGGAGACACAGGAGAGAGTCGGGGCTGTGGCTGGGCCTGAGCTCCCCAGGCCTCCTCTGGCCGAGCTCCAGCGAGTGGGCACAGCAAGAGTCCACCCGCATCAGCAGGTCGAGGACGGGACCGATCCCTGCCTGCCCTCCTGAGCGTCCCCACCCTCCCGAGTGTCCCTGCCCTCCCTAGCCAGGGAGGCAGTGGGTCTAGGAGAGAAGCAGTTGGCAACGTGGCAGTGGAGTGGCAGAGAAGAAACAGTCACGGAGGGGTCCAGGCAGGTGTCCCTGTGGGGACCCTCCCAGAGGCCTGCGGACATTCAGGGGCGCAGATGTCCCACTGTGGCCCTAGAAGGCATGGAGAGCACCTGAGAAAGAGCCGCTGGCACACCTGCTGTCACATGCTGACGACTTCTCAGCTCTGTCGCCTGGCGCCTGCATCCATCTGGCTGCCTGTATCGTGAAAAATTAAAATGAAAAAAATTCTTATCTTCCTAAAAAGCCTCCCTTCTTGTCAAACACTGCCTTTCAGTGGAATTCGTCTTCACCCTGCAACAGATTGGACTGGGCAGGAGCATTTTAGTCAGCTGTGTAAACAAAGGCTGTCACCTGAGTTGGAAATACGACAATCACCTTATCAAAGGTGAGAAGCCTGGACTCTGTAAATTAGAGTCCAGGCTTCTGATCTTTCAGATCAGCCCTCCAAGAAATGGAGACTCTATAGGGATTAGTCTCCTGCCTGGGAGAGGCAAAAGAAGGAAAAAAAGGGTCTGAGAAACCCCCGGAGGTGGGTGCATTACGCGGGGAGTCAAGGCCGGATCTGCAGAAGCCTGGCAGATATGTTCCTGAGTTGATGGACTTTAATGGTATCATTTTGCATCTAGAATTTGTCACTAAGAAACCCCACTTCTACTTAACTTTGATGAATGTGCTTTGAGCATTCCTGCGCTGGGTGGGCTCTGGCCCCGCCCTCATGTCATATCCAGCCTCCTCCGGACCGTTTTAACCAAAACGACAGAGGAAAGAGACAAGGCCGTAATTACCAGAAGGATATTTTTTCTAAACTTTTTTTTTGTTTTCTTTCGGTATAAGTGTCTTGTTTCTTTCTTGAATACCAGGAAATGAAATGCCATTTAAAAATATGAACCTATCATGAGCTCTATAAATTAGGTACTCTCTCTGGTTGCCAGATATTTCAAAAGTATTTGTACTCTGAAAAAGTATATGAAGATGAAAGAAAACCCATTTGTATTTAAGGACAGATTAGATTGTTTCTTTGAAATATCATCCAGGGAGGGTGACAGCAAGGCTGGTGGCATTTTTCTGGTCTTAATTTTTCCTCTTCCCCTGATGGGAGGGAACTTTCTCTGAAGGTGTCTTGCTTCTCCTGGATACAGCACGCAAGAGGCTGTGCTTTGAATGTGTTTGATGAAGGAGAAAATAATTAGAAAACCGAATCTGCATGCAAGCAATTAAAAATATCGAGGCTCATTTTCTCCAAGTGGCAATTCTCTCTAACAAGGTAAATATCGTGGATCAGATATTGGGCTTGAACCTACTCTCCTGCACGGAGGGTATTATTTGCTTGAGTAATTAAATTTGTTTTGAAAGTGTCTACAAATGTCAATGTTGACAGTCACAAGGAAATGGAGGTAGGCAGGCTGTGCCACTTACTTATCCAGGTGGCCTTTGTTTACGTGGGCCTTCTGTAACCTGATAATTCAGCTGGGCGGACCCAAGGCCTGGCCGTCCTCTCGGCAGGCTCCTGCTGTGCCTGCCACCTGGACCCGTCCTCCCCCGCCGCACCTGTCTAAATCTTGTCCTTATTCAACGCTCCGTTACGACTGTGCCCCGGCGATCAGAGGTGGTTCACGCAGCTCCGGACTCTGTTGGCCTCTCTTTTCTGCAATGCATCGCTTGGTTTTGCTTTCACCTTTGTTGACACTTAAAATGATTTCTGTAAGTGATGTCTTTGTTTATAGTAGGTCCTTCTTTAAACAGAGACTAGAAGAATATTCATATCTTTTCTGATTTGTTGTTAATTCATTGATTCACCTAAATTTGTCTGGGAATGGTTTAAGGTGAAACTGTACCTTGATTTTTCCTTTTTCTTTTTTTCTTTTTTAACCAAAAAGCCAGCTTTCTTGGTGCTTTTTAGTAAATCATCCACCAGGTTTCCTGGGCCGGGTACGTCCTCTGCAGATATCCAGGTCTTATTCATACTGAAGTCTGTTTTGAATCTCTTCTGTCCCGTGAATCAGTCCCTAACCGAATCCGTTCTGGGTAGGGTAGATTTTAATCACTTTGGCTGCAGCCAGCTCTGGCCAGATTGTGCTGAGTGGAAATTCCTTCCGGAGTCTGGGAAATCTCTGCCTTATGTTCTCCGAGTCCCAAGATGAGATAATTTTGCAGCTTCGTGAGTGAGATCTGTGCCTGTTCCTGGGGGCTCTGAGCGGAGAGCGGCTGCCACGGCCACAGCTCTTGCTTCTGCCCCAACCGTCGGGGTCCCCGAGGGCGCCCTCCCCTGCCCTGAAGCCCTGGCAGGCCGATGCTCCTCCCCCTTTTGTCTCGTTCGGCTCTTGGGCAGCTCTGGCGGAATCTGCGTCTATACCTGATGCCACGTCCAGCAGGTCCTCGAAAGTCCACGTGGCTAAACCATGGCTCCTGACTCACCCACCCCCCAACCCTGTTTCTTCTACGGCTCTTAGACTCATACCGGCCCCACCGTTCAGGCAGGCACCTGCCTGGCAACGTAACTCCACGGTGGCCCTTTCTTTGCAGCCCCCTGCCGGTGCCTTGGTCCTCGCCTGGTCATTCCACTAGTTTCCGGTTGCTTCTCCCTGGCGCCATGGCTCACCCGCTGCCATTCCCTCTCCAACAGGCCCCGCCCCCGAGAGAGGACACAGCTGCAAGGCGGGACACTTGTGACTTTCAGCGCTCACCTGTGGAACCCAGGTGCTTCCTCTCTGCTCACACACAACGCTTCACTCCGGAGTGCGGGTTTTCTCACGCTTCCAGTCACTTCTCCGACTCTCAGAGGACACCGACTGGGTCCTGCAGTTCAGCTCAGTCCTGACCCTACCACCCGCAGCCGGCGTCAGACCCCGCGAGCTTACGGCTCCGTCCCCACCCTGAGGCCAGGAGCAAGTCCGAGTACCGCACTTCTGAGCAGGCAGCTGTAAATCGGAGGTCCTGCCCGTGGTCAATGATCTTCTAGAATGGTGCACAGAACTCGGGAGAAGAGCTCACTTACCAGCTTCTCAGTTTGCTATAAAAGGCTGCAACCCAGGAACAGCCAGATGAACAGATCACCGGGCGAGATGTGGGGGAGGGGCGTGGAGCTTCCCTGGCGAGCCGCTGTCCTTGTGTTCACCAACCCGGAAGCTCTCTGCACCCCATGCTTTTGGGGTTTATGGAGGCTTCGTTAAGGAGGCATGATCGATTAAGATATCGGTCACTGGCGATGAAGTCAAGCTCCAGTCCCTCTCCCCTCCGTGGAGGTCTGGGAGGGGCTGAAAGTCCTAACCCCCCAATCTCAATGGTGGTACCCTGGCAGCCAGCCCCCTCTGTCCTTTGGGACTTTCCAAAAGTCCCCTCATTAACATAAACTCAGGTGTGGTTGAAAGGGGCTTGTTACGCACAACAGAAGATGGCTGTTTCACCTTCCTTGCTCCCACCACTTTGGAAGTTATGAGGATTTCAGAAGCTCTGGCCAGGAACCAGGAATGCAGAACAAATACATATATTAATATTTACTACGTCACAACATCACATCAGTTGTTCAAACACACACACAGCACCAGCGCAAACTTCACAAAGCAACCGTTCCTCCTAATCCACGTCCCCCGATGGCGCTACTCCATTCATCAGCCAGGCCACACATGGCCCATGGAGCACTAACCTAATAAAGGACACAGTTAGAGCCCCCTCGTGTAGCAAATGTGGTTTATCATAACCTGACACCAAATTATTATGCTCTTTAGGATCATTTCTCCCCCATGCAGACTTGAACCGCAGCTACCACGGACCACACCACTTCCCCCGGGAGTGCAGGGCACTATCTAGTTCCCATCTCAGCCCACACCTGCCCCTCCGGTCTGCCCACCCCCCAAACAGCCCTGCTGCCAACCCCTGCTTCCGTTCCAGACCCGGCTCCGAGGTCTCCTCCACGAGGAGCCCATTGCCTTGGCCTCTAGCGTCCCAAACACTTTCCCCGTTAATAACCTTGAAATGATTTTTAAAGATTAAAATAATGCATTTTCCACTATTTTTCAAAGTATGATTCTCAGACATGGAACAATGTGACATAATAAATAATATAGCTGGTCTTTGTTCCCGGTTGCTGGCACAGAGCTTTAATAACCCTTGGAATTTCCTAAGTGATAGGACTGTCCTTTGTTAATTGGTAAGGAACCCCTTTTGACCCTGCCTGCATTGACGCTAATGAGGAGGACCTTAGATAGCTTCATGGGAGGGGCTGGCCATTGCTGGGACAGAAGGGCCCAGAAGGTAATCTGTGCTGAACTTTCAGCCCTGTGCCCTGACCTCTGGGCAAAGGAAGGAAGCTGGAGCTTGAGTTTAATCGTATGGCCAGTGATTTAATCAATTGTGCCTAGGTAATCAAACCGCAGATAAAAACTCTGAGTCCAAGGAGCTTCCTGCTTGGTGAGCTATGTGCTGGCAGTGTGGTGGGCCTGAGTCCCACTGGGAAAGATCTGGGAAGCTCCATGCCCACAACTCCCATACCCAGGACCTTGCCAAGGGTATGTCTTCATCGACTGTGAATTTATATCCTTAAAATAAAACTGTAATTGTAAGTGCAGCGCTTTCTTGGGTTCTGAATCATTCTAGAGAATGAACAAATCTGAGGTCAGGGTCATGAGAATGCCCAAATTTGTATCCAAGTCAGACAGAAAGGTGGGCAGCCTGGGGACCCCACCTACAGGCAGCAGTTCAAGGAAGGGCAGTGCTGTTGAGGACCTTGCCCTCTAGTCTGTGGGATCTCATACTAACTCCAGGTAGGCAGTGTCAGGATAGAAGGACTTTGTCTTCACTTGCGGGGTCCGTGCTGATTCTGCCTGGGTAGTGTCGGAATTGAATTGAATGGCAGGACACCCAACTGGTGTCAGATAATTGGTTTGGGAATTGCAGATGTTTTAATCCCCTGGAATGCGAATAAAAATGCAGATCCCAGATCTTGAGGATCAGATCGTCTGGGCCAGGGAATCCTCCGCAAAGGGTACCTTAGCGACACCTGCACGGTGATATCTGAGAACCACTCACATGCTGGTTAGAGCACCCTGTAAAATGTAAACAAGGAGCAGGCACTGGAAAGCAAGTCACTCCTGATCCCAACACAAGAACTTCTCGGTATATTCCCTTCCAGAGGGTCCACGTAAACCTTTCGGCTGTCATCCGGTTCCTGCTCTCCCTTCCTGTCATGCTTGGCTTTGTCGTTTCACGTTGTGTCAGAGAGATTTGTCCCGCTATGATCACTATTTCAAAATATAGTACTCGCTTTTGCAAAATGGCGTGTTTCCTTAATCATTGTGTCTCTTTGGGAGGCACCTACGATACTGTCAGTTTGTCACTCACTATAGACGACGATGAAAATCTTTCTGAAGTTTTACAATATTTGTTACCTTAGGATCCCTGAAGCCAGGTTTCTTGGTCTGTCCCCACAGATGGTTTCAGAGCTTGGGATGAGTATCGCCCACTGGTAACCTAAGAGACCATTTTTCCATACCTTCTCCGGCAACGATGTTTATTTTGTTAAACTTTGTTAACTTGATGGGTCAAAATGGTATGTAATTATTTTAATTGTATTTATTCCATCCTTAATGCTGCGGGAAATTTTCCCAAGTATTTGTTTACTAATTGCGTTTCCTTTTGTGGATTCCTGGTTCATGACCTCCCACCCCCACAAAGCTTGGGGTTGGAAGGACGCTAGCATTTTGCTGTGAAATTCACCGTCTGCCTGCGTATTTGCTACAGTTACGGCTTTTAATCCATTTGCTATAAAGTCATGTTACATTTTTAAGGTATTGGCATTTAAAATTATTACCTGGACAACTTTTTCCTTGGTGATTTATTCTGCTGCTTTGAAATTTAGAAAGTCCATCCTGCTCCAGAGACTGGATGTTCCATTTTTGTTTCTTTAAAGTCATGCTTTTTTTTTTTTTAAGATAGATGATTAAAAATGTCCCTCTTTAATCTTTCTAGAGTGTATTTTGGTATATGGTATAAGGCAATATAAATAAATTTTTTTTAAATGTTATTGTTCCAAAATTATTTTTTGGAGGATCTTTCCCTCCTCTGTCCTGTCCTGGGCTCTGATGGCCTTTGCCCATTTGCCCCTTTGCGGGACAGCCACCTGTTTACAGCATTACCCAAGGACAGGACTCCGTGTCATTTAGCTTCTCATCCCCAGAACTCAGCATAGACCCAGCCCCTCCGGAACAGTCTGTGAATGCTCGTTAAAAATACGTCTATATAGGAAGGAGAAGAGCCTCGGAGGTGGCTGTCCCAAAAGGTCACTGGTTCCTGGATCCAGAGAAACATCCTGAACTTGGAATTTCATGTCTTAATATAATTAATCACATCTATTCTTTCATTTATTTGTATTTTGGCACATGAGATTTATTTTCCCAGGAAAAATCTCCGTCCATTGGCATGACTGTTTTTAAGCTGTTATTTTTACATTGCTTATGTAAAATGGATAAATATTTTTAGAAGTTCTCTATTGCCACAAATGGAAGAAAACGGTGAAGCCCTGGAAACTGTCTGTGATCTCATTTTATTGCATTCTATGTTGGTGAGAAAAATGTGCTTTCCAAAGGCCCCGAACTGGACATGCAGACTCCCCGCTAGAGCCCAGAGAGTGCAGGGCTGCTATTCAACACAGCTCTCCCCGGGAGTCACGGTATCTTACCGGTGTGACTTCACAGCTGTCGTTTGACTTCCGAGATTCCCAAGCCTTTGAGGACAGGCTCGGGTTTCCTACTTCTCTCCTCTGCGGCTAGAAACTCACAGAGAGCCCTGCGGCTGTCCCCGGGTTCAGCCAGCTGTCTCCTGGGAACCTCTGAAAGGTTGGGTCCCCCAAGACTGCTGGATTTGCCCCTTTTCTCTTCCCACTCAACAGGCTGCTGCAGAGGGGTCCCCTCTGCTCCCTGCTCCACAGGTGGCTGGTGACGCCCGGGTCCCGTCAGAGCAGGGACCAGGGGAGCTGGACGAGAGGTCCAAGCCTCACCCTAGGCCTTGCCACCTGCATGGTGAGAAGCGAATGTGCCAAGTTTGGTTGGTTCTTGCTCCGACGTGCCCCTTGAACCTGTGTCCTCATCCCCATTCACATGGCCGTGACTTCAGTCGAGCCACAGTTACCTGTCCGCTGAGCTCAAATCCTTCATTCCACGAGTTTCCAGGGGCGCCGGATCAGAGGCTGAAGCTGAGGGGCAAGTGCAGTGTGGAAACGCGGGTTCTGTGTTTCGTGTCCGGGTAATGAAATGAATTACACGTGTGCTACAGACGCAGATGCCAGGCATGAAGCCGGGGAGGAGCATCTTGGTGACCGAGCTGCAGGTGACCAGCACAGGCGGGCAGGGGAGCTGCGCAGCCCAGCATCCCCCGTGCGCTGGGGGAGGCTGCAGCCACCGCCATGTTTACGGAAAGGGCCCAGGGCACAGGAGGCTGGGAAGCATGGCTCAAACCAGTCTCCGTCCTCATTTGTTTATTTGCTAGCTCAGTAAACATCGCTTGAGAGCCTGGCTCCCCTGACGGCGCTGGGGTTGGGGACACGGAGACTGAGAAGCCACAGCGCTGCCCTCGTGGAGGCACCATCTCCAGGCACCGGGCACCATGACAGCCTTTAGATTGTCACGAGTGATTTTACACGGTGAATGGGCCGAGCATCCGTGGGAAAGCCTGTAACGTGGGGGTCACGGGCCAGATGGCTGGCAGGAGCCATGCCGACCACCCGCGGCAGCTCTGTGTGCTGCAGGCATCTGCGGGGAGGGGACTCCCAGCCCTCGCCCGCTCTCCCGCTGGCCGGTATCGGGGATCCACGAGCCAGGGGGCTGGCAGATGCCAGCTTCTTCCCTCCCCGCGTCACCTAAACCCAAGGGCCCTGAGCTCCGGAGAGGGGCCCGGTTAGCAGGGTCTCCTGCCAGCACCAAACACATGGGCATTTCCCTACCGACATCCGCCCGCGCTCGGGGCCAACCTCACTGCCCATTCTCATCTAAAAGGAATTCGATCAAGGACAGTTGAGCTGGAATTAAGCTTCCCATGGCAGTCCAAGGGGTAAAAGTTCATAAACTCAGCTGCAAGTTCCATCCTGTTTGGCTCTGTGGGAAATTGCTGGACTTGGGCACACGGTCCTCGCCCTGAGTCTCTCTCAGGAAGTGCAGCTGCCCCCGGTGACGCTCCGGCTGTAGGGTGCCAGGGGGAGTCCGCTGTGCTGAGAGTCCGCTGGCGTCTGAGTCACACCTGATGGGAAAAGCACCGACCTCATCCAACTGGAAAACACAACACCGCACAGGAAAGCCCTGGGAACGACCAAGAAATTTCCGAACTCAGCAGAGAATTCAAAATATTAGAAGATGCCGGTGTTTGGGGACTAACTTGGGACACCCCATTTCCTCTGGAGACAAAGACAGCTGGGCACAGGGCGAGCACTCAGACACCCCGTGACAATCGCTTCAAAGCTAAGGCAGGCCAGGGCTTCTCCTCTGCTCTCTCCCAACTGTCCGTCACCCAACGAGCCAAGTGCGGGGAGCCCTGCCCTCCCTGCATCTGCAGACCACGGAGCATGAAGTTCCTGGCTTTTGCTGCATTGTAGGTGGCTGCTACATGACAGGGGACGTGATTCGACCTCTCGTAACAAGTTTTATTTTGCCAGACGCGTGTTGAGCATTTTGAAAAGCTTTACTCTTTCCCTTTGAATCAAAGAGGGTAACAGAGACCCGAGTAACTGGGCTGGTGACAGGTCTTGAGCATCTGAGAAATACGACTCTCCTTGGTCCATGCACCGCAGCGGCATGCATTTACGGGCAGCTGCCATGTGCCAGACAGACACTGTGTTTACCACGTCTGTCCCCTCCGGCGTTGTCTCTGGCTGGAATCTGGTCTCCTGCTAGTACCTGAGCCGCGCTGTCTGTGTCTGCCCAGCGCTGAGAGCTACAGAGTGAGCGCTGAGCGAGTGTTTGTTGAATGAATGGGATTTGAATGAACAAATGGAAAATGCCTACTGTCTTTGTGACACGTCCTTCCCCCACCCGGGTCCTGCTAGTTCTGGCATTCAGCCCCAGCTCCATCACACGACCAGCCACCTGGGCAGGGCAGCTGGCCAGGATCCCTCCTGAGAGCATGGATTCTGAGCAGATGCCCTTGCTTTGTGCCCCGAAGGAGGGCAAGGGCACCCTGGGGTGGGTAGCCCCCTCTGGACAGCCCATCCACAAAACCTCCGCAAACCTCTCACCAGCTGTGGGCTCTGCTCTGAGTTCCCTGCAGTCCTGGGGGCTGAGCCCTTCCTGTTACAGTCTCCTTGGGCAGAATTCCCATGGCAACCCCATCTCGCAACCCACTCTCCTCCCACTGCTGCTTGGGCTCCTCCAAGTGCCAACTCCTGGGCTTCTCCAGATGCTGGTGCTCTGTCGGCTGTCCTTGGGCTGCCTGGCCCATTTCCTGAATGTTCTAGGGCCTCTCCCTGCCCAGTCTTGGACCTCTGTCTCCAGGTCCCTCCCCAGAGGTCTGCCTGGAACTCTGCCTGGTGATGGGCAAGCGTCGCCTGCCCCCGGTTGTGTCTGTGGAGCCGGGAGGCAGGTTAGGAGGCTCCAGGGGAACAAAGGGGAGAAGCTGAGGACGTGCAACAGTGGCCACCGTGGAGGGGATGGAAGGGGCCGCGTGGGAGAGGAACCTGCAGGGAGACTGGAGGGCTTGGAAAACAACGGGAGTTAAAAGACAGAAAGCAGGTGCTTTAAGGCTGTGAGAAGGGTGATGGTGGCGTGAGTGGGGACATCCACTGGGAGGGCACAGGTAGAGGCAGGAGGGAGTTTGGGATGGGGGAGAAATAATAGCAAGCCTCCTGCCCTGAACCGACTGCAGGTGCCAGGTACTGCCTGTTCCTCACTGACAGCCTTGGCAGTTTGCAGTAAACCCATCGCACAGGTTAGGAGGCTGAGTTGCAGGAAGGTCTTGCACATGTTGACAATTATAAAACATCATCTAACTCCTTAGTCCATCTTCCTAGCAACCTAGTGGGTTGGCATCACTTTTATCATTTTACCCAATTACAAATGAGGACTTTGAAGGATAAAATTGCCAAGAGATTCGCGCAAAGATGCAAGGCCAGTATCTTTGATGGTTACAGACACACGGTGGGCTCTTTTGGTGCCAAATCTCTCACAGACTGACTTAGAGAAGAACAAAAAGAAGACAACAAATTATATCATGTGGAAAGTGGAAAAGCGAATGGTCACCGTACTGGCTAAGGTGGCACCAGCTGCCTGGCAAACCTCCCTGACTCACCCCAATGGACGACCCTCACTGAAGCGACCTCGCGATGCGGTGGCCCCTGGTCCGTGGTGGGGGTGACGGCTCAGTGAGTCAGGCTGACGCCGGCCCTGCCATCGTCCACACGTGTTTCCTGGGGCCACCCGGGTCGTCGACATTCAGGCATCAGTCAGGGAAAACAGAGGGAGAATCCATGAGTGAAAACTCAGCCTCTTGGCCACACCCCGCAAGGCAGGCTGGGGAACGTCCTCTAGCTGTGTGCCCAGAGACAAAAGGAAGGTTCCAGGCTCAGCTGAGAGTCTCACCGCAGCCATCGACAGAGTTTGCATGCTGGGTATCCGAGACAGGCTGAAGGCAAAGCATGCCACGCCATGGCATCGTCAGTGGACGGATCCTTCAGCTATTGGCATGTGTTCCCATCCTGGCCGGCTGGTGCCACAGGTTCCACGTTGACACAGATGGCACCGGTTCTGCGGGACGGCTGTGCTGTGTTGAAACAACCCTGGGCTTGGTTCCAGTCTTGGCCGAGTCTTACCAGCCTGTGACGCTGAGCAAGGACCCAACTTCTCTGAGCCTCTGTTTCTTCATCTGTAAAAATCAGGGTCACGGCACCTGGAGCAAAATGCCTTGTAGAAGGTAGAATGTTTAGGAGGAATAACGGTTTTTATGTTTTTCCGTGGTCGCTAACGGGTGGAAGACACAGGTTAAGTGTAGCTAGAAATGAACACCAGCGACCGGTGACTCTGCCGCATTACTCAGCACGCAGGTATTTGAACTGATAAAGTTTACGCTGACCCCAGGCAAACTTCCAGGGTGGAATGTTATACAAGTGCTTTGGGAGTTGTCAGAAAAGGGAGAATGATCAAGGAAAGACAATCTGTTTCCATTAACAGCAAATCCTAACAGTTTAAACCCATTTCCTTTGTTTTACTTTTTCCAAAGCCACGTGAAATTATTGTAGTATCGATATTAGATATCAAAAACCTTCATCTATAGCCCCATAAGTCAACAAATCAAATTGCTTTCACATTTCCAGTTTTGGGTTTCCACTCTTTCTCTTTATGCACATAAACACACAATTCTGATTGTGTGATTTACAAATAATTTTAAACACTGAACACAAAATTATGTGTTACTAAATAAAAATTGACAATTGCAATGTCAATGATAACAAGATAGTCCACTTAGTTTTTGTATCATCATTTACTTAGCTTCTTATCCTAAGAGTGCTCATTTTCCTGATGAATATGTAATACTGTACTGGATACATACCTGGAGCAGGTTTGATCTTTGGAATTGATTCCAGAGGTGCAATACTCAGTCAAAAGGAATGAACCTTTATGTGATTCTTGGTCAGTAATGTCATGTTGAAAAATATTCTCACCAGTTTACACAGTCACCATCAGTGTAGGAGTGTGCTTGTTTCACCACAACCATGCCAGCATTGCGTTTTTGGCTTTTCTATTGTTTTATTGATATAACAGATCTTAAATGCTGCCTCATTTTTTTGCTTTTAGAATTTGTAAATACAAGCTTATTTGGGAAGAATTACAAAATCCAGCTATGCAAGGAGAAGAAAATGGAAGCTACATGTGATTCCATCTTTTTGAGATCGTCCACAATAATAATATTCTTCCAGAATTACTTCTATGCACAGATGTAAGGGTACAACAGAACGTGCTTACCTGAACGACCGCGCACGGGTTTGCGTTAGTTGGCAGAACTTAACCTCCGTTTCATTTCACACATCACAGCATATGTTTTGAAACCATCACAAAATATATTTCCTTTGATTCCGTATTCTGGGACATTCAACTTGACAGTCTCAACTCTTATTTTAAAACCCTAATTAATCTGCCTTGTGCCTAAGCCTTTTGCCAACACTAGTAATCATTTCCTCAGCATAAATTGCTGCAGTGGAATTTCTGGGTGAAAACACTTCTGATACACAGTGGCAGGTTTCCCTCAAGAACTGCAGCCTTCCAGTAACCGTTACTTTCCAGACCTCGCTGCCGCCAGGCATTATGTGTCTTCAGTCTTTTCTAATCTAAAGGTGAAAACACACCCATTTTTAAGTTTACATTTCTTTGGTTTTTGAAGAAATTATATCTTTCAATGCTTATGAGCTGTGTGAATTTATTATTGTGTGAATAAGTGAATAACTTATGTACGATTTCTCGCTGTTTTGAGAAGCTTCCTGTTATAGTAAAGATAACAGTTGTTTGTCATAGATGCCGCAAATATTCCCAATATGTTGTTCTACTTTTAATATTTTATGGTTTATTTTAACATCTAGATGCTTGTGATTTTTAAACTTGAGACATCCATGAATGTGTTCTTCGTGTATTCTGATTTTGGTACCATGCTTAGAAAGGCCACGCCCCTTCCCAGACTATTTTTAAATAAACATTTTCTTCTAGCTATTTAAAAAATTTTCATTATTTTATGATTTCATTTAAAAAGAATCTTTGTGTCTTTCACCCGGCTGGAATGCACTTAACTATCAACCGAGATAAAGATCTAAGCTAAACAGTTAACCAATTATCTCATCACCACATTGAATAATTCATCCTTTCAGCAATTATTTGAAATGCCATTGAGGTAAGAGAAGAAATTAGCACGCTGTTACTTGGGGCGATCTGATAACTATCTGCGAATATTTTGGTGCCCGCATATGGAAGGAGGATTAGGTCCTGCGAGGCCGGAGAGCAGAGCGTGGAGCCCGGGTGGAAGGAGATGGCGGGCAGCTGGAGGGCAGACGGGCCGATCCATTCACCAGGAGGACCGCACCCGAGAATCGCTCGGGCTTCAAACAGGCACCCCGGCAAGGGTCCCCCGCAGCAGAGCTCCCCTAAAAGAGCCCCCTTCCAGTCCTGGGAGTCCCAAATTCTATCAATCCAGGGCAAGCTGGGACTCAGAGAATTCCGTTTCCACAACTTGGCTTCAGATACAGAGAAACCTTGGATGACAGTGGCTTCAAGAAGTCAGGCAAACAGACCTCTCCGACAGGGTCGCACAGAAGCAACGACCTCACCGCCCCGTGGCCTCCGCGCATCCGGTTCACAACGGGCACCCTTGGCCCCGCGCAGCCCGGTGTGAGAACCCGGTCCCAGCGGAGGAGACCAGTGACAGGGGTCCGTGCTTCTCCGGGTGAAGGATTGCAGTATCTGGGAAACTATTTGCTCTGTTTATTTTGGTCTAGAAAAATTGCATCTTGTTTGTGTGTAGTTGTTTAGTGACAGAGAAAAATTAGGAAGTCTAAATTTAGCGAATGCTAAATATATAATTGTTCCAGTGAAAACTATGATAGTTATTTTCCCACCTGGCAGAAATGTGCAGGAAATAATGCCCCAGCACCCCACGGGCAAAAGGAATGGCACGGCTTTTTATCTTTGGGATTATTTCGGAGAGGAGCCTGGCATTCCCTACGTGGATTGCATATGTCAGAGTTATCCCATCTGTGGGAAGGGCACGACACGGGTCCCTAAAAGGTCAAAAGACAAGGCAGAATGCCCTGAGTTGGTGCGCTCAGCACAGGCTGAGCGGGGCTGGCCAATGTGACCATGAGAAAGAAACACAGCCCCGGCCTGGGCCTCCTCACGTCACCTTGTAAGGGCACAGCTCCGGGACCTCAAGATCCCCTCATGGCTACGAGGGTGAGGTCATGGGAGCTGCTCTGAGCCTTCTGATGGCTCAAGTGCCCGTGGAGACATCTGCCTACATCCAGGACAGAGAGGAAGGGAAGTGTCTAGAACGCAGCGATGAGCACCCCTGCCCAGCACGGACCAATCTGCACTGTCCACACCAGGGGTCCAGGAACCTGGGCTAGAGGCCCACCCTGACCTTGAGTGGATCTTGTCATTTTAGCCAGTCACGACACACGTTGCCCCCGGGGTGGCCTAGAACACAGGGCTGAGTCTGAATCCCAGGCCTCCTGCCTCCCTGCCAGGCGCGGGATCCTGGGCAGGTTACTCGGCCTCTCCGGGTCTCCACTCCCAATGTCTCGTCTGTTACACAGGATGGTAGTAGTCTGTCTCGAGTTGCTGTGAGGATCAGACGTCCCGTATTTCCCTCACGCACACTGCCGTACACGTGTGTGCGTGTGTGCAGCTGTGTTTCACATCAGTACTCGCTCAAAGTATGCACCAGCTGCTGGGTAAGCGATGGGGACGGTGACCCTGCCGGAGCCTCCATGGTCACTAAGGAGTCCCCGAACTGTTTGTGTGGTTGGTAACCTCCCGACCATTCGAAGGTCCGAGGGATAACAGAGACAGTGTCGGTCCATTCTCATTGGCTTAAATGTTCCAGAAAACAGAAATAGAAATTCATAGTTCATGCTTTCTTGATTTTTTTCTCTCATTTTTTTCCTTTTGCTAACATTTTGGAGAGAAGAGGCACCAAGGACAGACGGAGAATGACGCTGGTGCGGCCATTGAAGCGGGTAGGGAATCCCGTCGTCCCAGAAGGGACGGCAGAGGAGTCTATATTCATCTCCTTCTAGACTTAATCGGGTAAATTCCCAGTGCTCCAGAAATTATATTTCAATTTGCATAACAGCAAAAAAAAAAAAAAAAATCAGGCATCAGACACACCAAAGCCTGCCTCGATGGCCCATGGTGGGCTGTTTGACTCCGCCTGTTGCTCCAGACGGTTTGTCCTGGTGTTGTCTCTTGTGCCAGACCTGCCCCCACTTGGATCCAATTCCCATTCTGTTTCTGACGACTTGTCCTCCTCCCTGCCCCTGACCTGGGCGTTTGCCTCTGGTCCCCCAACTCATGCCCTCAGCTCCCTAGTGAGGGTGGCGTGGTGGCTGGGACCTGCCCCAGCCCTCTTCTGGGGCTGCCAGATAAAATACAGGACCTGTGGCTACATCTGCATTTCAGAGACGGGGGACGTACACTGAGAAGTTATTCGTGCTTATCTGAAACTCAAACTTAACTGTCTGTATTTTTATTTGCTGAACCTGGAAGCCTCCTCCTTGCTCCTCACTCCACCCCAGCCCCACCGCCCTGCTCCTGAGTCCGGAAATACGATCGGCCCTGGATGTATCGACCTCCCCTCAGCTGAGTGGGAGAAAGAAGTTTTATTTCTATTAAGTATCTGCTCGGTTCCTTGGGGCATTCTACCTCCAGCTCAGCCACAGCCCGCCGTGGCTCTCGCCCAGGTCAGGTGGCGACACATTTTTATTACCCATGTGCCGGGTTCCAGGAGGACAGGTGAGCGTGAGGCGTCTGAGTGGCCACAATTCCCAACCTCCTCCTTAAGAGCCGGAGCTTTCCCATCCTGTAAATAGACACCGGGCCAGGTTTTCATCTCACAGACAGGATTCTCCCCAAGACTTTGGGTGTCTCCACGGAATTGCGAGGAGTGGGCACCCGGCCCACAGAAGAGGAAAACCAGCCCGCGGGACCGCTTGACCTCCGAAGGCCGCAAAGCCCAACAAAAGCGGGGAGAACAGTCTCAAGGAAAAGTGTTTGCTCAGACACATCCTCACTGGGGCCACAAATTACCCCTCGAGCAATCAGGGGACAGAAAGTTGAACCAGGATGCAGCCGAAAATCCTTCCCAGGGCCCCCGCTGCAGGTTAGCGGGGATTGAGCAGGTGTTGCTGATTGGCACAAGTAACAGACAGGCACAGACGCGGCAGCCACGGACACCTGCCGCGGAGATCGGTCTGGTGAGAGGACTGCGTGTGCGTGTGCCCCACAGACCCGTGTTCAGACGGGCACGCGAACACAGGTCTGAGCCAGGCTGTGTACGTCGGAGTCACGCCAGCTTTCACGGTATTCACAGGGAGTGCCCACACCGTCCTCCACTGTGGGCCCAGTAACAGGTGGTTCTGTTCTTACTGGGGACAAAAGTGGACCTGGATGGTTCGTGCACATTGCCGGTGACAGAGCAGGAAATAGCCCAGGGGACTGGTTCATTCCGTGGGTTCGGAATGAGCTTCCGCTTTAAAATCACGGTTCCTGAGTTTTGTTCACAAATGGAGAAAGGGAGGAGGCAGGGCCTTCGATTACAGCTAAACGGGTCTTCATTCATCAGATTAAGATCTCAGTTTTGCAGGACAAACCAAAGCCAGACGGCAGTTTTGTGGTGAGCGGCCGCGTCCCGTTTGGTCGGGGGTGGTTGGCCAGCACCGCTGACACGCCGGCTGCCTCTGCTTCCGGATAAAGGAGACTCGTCTGCCCAATTTCACGTGGAAAACCCTGCCGTGCTGGCGGCACCCTGCAGTCGGTACCTGGGACCTCCGAGCGCCCCGAGGGGAGTGTCAATGCACCAAGAGCCTGTTATTATAAAATGCCACATGCGCCCGTCCCTACTGTCAACTCCACCGCGGTCTGTGGTAGAACCCAGAGTGCCGAAGGAGACGGACAGGCTCCTGGTACACCCCCCCCCCCACACCCAGCTAGGCCACTGGGGCAGGTGCAAGGGCAGCCCCACATCCACACCGTAGCATCGTCTTCCTCCAGCCCTTCACACAGAGCACAGAGGAAGTCCTCCTCCCCCCTAGGAAACGTGACGAGGAAACCGTCCTGAATCTGCGTCAGCGCTCTGTTTTCACCGCAAGCATCCAGAGCCCGCACCACTCTGCCGCGGGCGTCACTGCCCAGCGCCGTAGACACGAGGGCCTTACGCAGCAGACACCCCTTCTCCCACAGGTCTGGAGGCTGCACGTCCTAGACCGAGGTTTTGCAGGCCTGGTTTCCACCGGGGCCCCTCTCCCGGGCTTGCGGGTGCCGTCCTCCCCGTGTCCTCGCGGGGTCTCTCCTCTGTGCGTGTCTGTGTCCTCATCTCCTCTCCTCGTAAGGACCACGCTTACGTTGGGCCAGGGCCCATCCTAATTTCAGCTTAATTACTTCTGTAAAGGCCCTGTCTCCAAACCCCACCACGTTCTGAGCTACTGGGGCTGGGCTTCAAGATGTGAGCACTGTGGGGACAGTTCAGCCCTTCCAGGCCGGCAGCGGACAGAGCTCGATCCGGGCAGTCCTTAAACATCCCACACTTTGTTCAGAGACATCTCATTTCAACTGTCTGGAAGTGGGGGTGAAAACTCCTTCCTCTCAGCCCGTTTCAGGGTTAAACAGAGTAGCTTATGGGAAACGCCTGGCCCCGGGTGCAATCAGTGAATACGGGGGAGCTCCCAGAACCGGAAGAGAGGAAGGTCCCTGCAGGTTAATGAAGGCAGCAGAGAGGGCACTCAGGACCCAACAGGCCTGAACGTCCACTGGATTGGAAAACTGGGAGTTGAGAAAGAAAGTGACCACAGGATGGGCGTGCAGAGGGGCTGGGGCAGGCCCGGGAGGAGAGGGAGTGGTCAGTTACGCCAGAGCAGAGAGCACCTCTGGCCATGCAACAGCGGCCTACGGTGGGCCCCTCCCAGAGGCTGGGACTGGCTCCCCCGGGCTGTTCCTCACACCTTGCGTGCTCTTGACTCAGCTCTGGGGGCTGGCAACTTTTAGACGGAAGTGCCCTGAGCTAGGACTCTCATGGGTGTCAGCAATCCCTCTTCGCCCTGTTGTGCCCTGGCTGACTGCGTGTGCTACACCGGAATCCTACCAGGATTGCTTCTATCAGGTAGAGTGAGATGTCACGCAACCACCTGGAAAGAAGAGTTCACTATTCACAGCTCCCGAGACGAGGGCATGCAGGCTGGGCCACACAGGGGTCACCCAGGAGGCAGAGGGAGAAAGGGGAAGCAGGAGCCAGAGCCTTTATTGTGGTTTTCTCTGGACCAAGGGGCGAGGTAGGGAGGACAAGCTGAGCAGGCCTGGGATTGGATAGTTTGAATAATTCCGGGGCGCTCTGGGCTATAGAGGTGCTCCCCACTTGGCCAGTTCCTGGTTCTGGGGCGACTGAGGCCAGGGGTTGGGTGGTGTGTGAGGGTTAGGTAGAGGATGTGGCAGGGGATGTGGGCTCCAGCTGGTTGATTTGCACGTGAAAGGCAAGCTCTGCTCTCAGGCAAGCTGTTTGCTACCTCCAGGGATTAGCTGCCCCTGGGAGGGACGGGTCCTCCCTCGGTCTGCAAGACTCTAGATTGTCAAAGCATCATCAGAAATGGAAAATAGAAAGCACGATGAACCCAGGCTGAAACCACGGCCTCCTGTGCACTCTGGCTTTTCAGATCGGAGGAAGAGAACCCAATGTGGCACTCACTCCCCTGTCCCCTCCCTGGCTGTCAGTGTCACCTAGCTGGAAGCCACTGCTTCCCCAGGGTGGGCTCCTCAACTCGACTTCCTCCTTGGTTTCTGTCAAGCGCCCCCTCATTTCTCCTGGGCGACTGCACCGCTCCTTACCAGCCCCCAGACACTTGTGGGGGAAACATATTCCCAAGCCCTCTTTGAATCATCCCGGTTTGAGCGCACCATCTGTTTCCCGCCGGGACCCTCACTAACACCTGCGCTAGTCCCGGGAGCAGAGACTGCAGCCCTCACAGGGGACCAGGAACGGAGTTGCTCGGATACCCGGTGACCGCAGGGGTGACCTCCTTACTGGGGACATGATTAATGTGTGGCACACGGCAGGGTCGTGCTGATCATGTTCTCATCACGGTCTCGTCAGGGGCAGCGTGGGATGGAGTGCAGGTGGAAGGCCAGGCCCTGGGAGATCAAGTGGCTGTGGCACTTAGTTGTTATGGCGACGGCAATGATGATCAAGATTATGGAGTCATCTAGCTGCTACTTGCCACCCACGGAGCCTGCAGCGGGAAAAAGAGAAATGAATGCCATGAATATTCAATTAAGAGCGGGTGTGCAGAGCCAGCGCGCCAGGAATCCTTTCCGTGGAGGGGGGGCCGGACACGATGAGGCTCCTTCCAGCCTGGGTGCTGGCCTGAGGCTGGCGCGGTGCGGCCCCGGCAGGTCCGGCCGTGGTAAGGGGATCCTGAGCCTGGGATGTGGCTCACATTTCCCTTGTCAGTGCGACAGTCTCGGTGGTGAAAGGATGATGGGAGCAGCCCCATTGTCTCGGTGGGGTATTGGGGTGTGCGGTCCGTTCCCTATTTCCTCCTGGGGCCTGCCCGCCACACCTTTCCGAGGACACTTTCTTTACCCCCGGCTGACGCTGACTCCCCCGTCACTCTCCACCACCTCTGTTGTCATTGTTTTCTGTTTTTTGCTTGTTTGTTTTTTCCTAGCTACGGCCGACAAGATGGGGACACGTCCATTCCTGGCCACAGCTCCCGCTCCGGTTGTGTGACGCTCAGGCCACACCCGGTCTCCCTACTTTGCAAATCGTGTCTGTGGTCTGTGTCTGTTACTGCAACACCAGCGCCACGGCACGTGGCCGGTGCTTCTCGGAAAGGCCCGCTCCTCTCTCCCGGTGCCCGGGGCGGAGCAGGCGCTCATGCCGGCTGTTGAGCAAGGAACAGGCAAGTGAACTGTGCATAAATGACCATCCTCCCATGGAGGACACACTAGACTCCTCCAGAAGGCCTTTGCAACGTTGTTCCAGCTTCCGTGGGAGCAGGCGGCCAGGTTCCTGGTCACGAGGCACGTGAGGAAAGCTGGGAATTCAAATGACCATGGGGCAGTCGAGTTTACTGGGAGACTTTCCAGCTCACCCACATGGGGAGGCTTGGGGCTCTGCTCGCAGATGTCAGTGACAGAGGGACACGTTGGAGAGACCTGCAAGGGAAGACTGGAAGGAGTGAGAGAGAAGCACCACAGACAGCTCAGTGAGTGGCGTGGGTATCCGGCAGGATGGTGGCCCCTGGGTGGACACAGGCCAAGAGGGACGGGGTCTGCGTTGGACCTCACTTGGCACCTCCCCACCATCTTCTCGGCCCGACCTCTGACTCCAGCGGTGGCTCTGGTGAGGAGATGGACAGGGACCTTGATCAGCATTGTCCTGATGGCAGCTCACCTCATGGACTGCCACCTCTAACTTCCTACACATGTGCCTGTGGCAGCCGCTTGTCACTCGTGCTTGGGCACCCCTGGAGCTGACATCCATGGAGCAACCCTCAACCGCTGGGTGACGGGATCTGGTGGGTACCTGTTCTCTCTCTTGTCCTTCGGGCGGACAACTCAGAGATACTCTGTTCTCTCCTTATGGTGTCCTGGCGGGGTGGGACAGCTTGACGGTCACACTGTCGTGTGCGTCACCTGGGCTGTGTTGGTTGTCCTCCTTCTCCGCTGACTCTCCCTGGAACCTCACTGTTGTGCCCGGTTGATTTCCCAACATAATTTCCTGTGTGCGACCCCTCTCTAAGGCTGTAATCTCAGAAGGGAAGAGCCATGCCCAGGGAGACTATGTGGCATTTGGGGAATGCAGAGTTTGTTATAGTCTGGGCATCTGCACATACGCCGGGAAGGTCGTCTGGCATGTGCCGCGGGGTACGGACTGAACATTGCACCGAAGTGAGAGCCGTTGGCAGGAAGGGACGTGTCCCTGGGAGGGCGAGCAAGGAAGACGAGAGCAGAGGGTGCTGGGAGCAGAGTCCTGGGGGGACTGCTGGGATCCATCCACATCCACTAGCGTTTTCTGAGCAGCCACCAGGCTCCGGGCTGTGCCAGGAAGGTCCACAGGGCTGTGGTTTCTGGCCTCATGGAGCTTACAGTCCAGGGGACATGGCAGACACAGACATGGCAGCCCCCAGACGGACAAGGACAACCACGGAGGCCCGTGACAGAGAACATGGTCGCCAGGATCCCAGAGGTCAAGTCTTCCCCAGCCCCTTGACACTGCGGCGGGCTCGGCACTGAGCCCCACTTGTGTCCCCCTGACCCCAGCTTTGGCATTCTCTGCATTTTGCCTTCCGCGGTTTGCTTCCTGTTCCCGGGCACTTGCCTCACCTCCCAGGATAGAGGTCCAGCTCCTTGGCCCCAGGGCCAGATCCTGTGGGTTTGTGTCCCACCACCTCGACCTTCGTCCTCCCAGCCCAAGTCTCTACCACGGAAGAACTCAATACTTTCATGTGTTTTGTGGATAAAGGGACTGGGCAGGAGGAAACGGGGAAGGAGGAAACAGCACACAGGTGAGCTGACCAGAGACTGAGGAGGGAGCCGGGGGACAGCCACAGCATGACAGCTGAGCGGGGGAGGGCGAGGGAGGGGATAGGGGGCGGGGACAGCGTCAGATGCCTCCGACAGTAACGAGGATGCATATGGAGAAGAGGCCACAGGTCTAGATCCATAAATCCCCATGGTCTTCCTTGCAGCTCCTGTCCTCAATCTTTCATTGCCTTCCACAGCCTGCATCCCATCTGCACCTATGATTCGTGGCACTACATGTGCCGGTGACTGCCACCTGATCACTTCACATTCCCGACCGTCAGATCTACATGGACAACTGGCTCTTGGGAACTATACCTGGACACTTCACAGGGACTTCAGACTTCACACGGTCAAGCTGAAACACCATCACCTCCTCCAGGAAGCCTTCCATGATTCCCCCTTCCCAACAGTTATTCCCTCTCTCTCTTTATGTCACTCCCATCAGAGTACCTTCTTTACTTGCTGGGGTCTGTCTTCCTGCCTGGCTATGAGCTTCTCAAGGGCGGGAGCTTTGTTTCTGCCGCTGTGCTGCGCCCACGCCTTGCACGGTGCCTGGTGCAAGGCCTAGACTCGTTGCGGAGTTGTTCAATGGAAACACAGATGTGAAAATTGTAATGAATGGTGGTACTGAGGGATCAGTTAGGTGTTGTTTCACAGGGAAGCACAGACCTACGCACGTGTAAATGGACAGTGAAAAGGTCCATTGGAGAGGAAGGGACCCTGGGGACAGAGGGGCCACCTGGGCACTGCATCCAGTGTCTCAGGGGGTGCCTTAGTCAGCAGTGGGGAGCAGAGGTTCTACCTCTGTGCGGTGGCAGGAAAGGAGGCCTCGTATCTGGTTTCACGCATGAAATTCGTTCCAGCTCAGCCCAACTGGCGCCAGCGCAGGCGTCCCCCTCAGACGTCTGCTCTGTCCCGGCTGCCGCGCAAGCACACGCGTCTTGCCCACCACGACAGCCCGGCGAGGGCACCAGAGCAGCTCTACCTCCTCTCCCCGTCTCAGAGAGGGCGTTCTAAGGCCTCAGGGTTCGTGAGTCAGAGCTCGACCTGTAACTTCCGTCTAATGAAATATTTCCCCATCACCGATGAGCGGGTCGTGCCCATGCGGCCGCGGCGCACCCAGGAAAGCAGGTGCGGAGACAGAGCTGGTCTCCTGCGGAACGTTCCGAGTCCCAGAGCGCCCTTCCTTCCGCCTCCGTCAGCCGCGCCAGTCCTTGGTTATAACCGATTTATCCGCCTCACCTACACTGCTCTGAATCCATTGTGTGTCTTAGGGAGACGATGTGCTCACTGAGCGCTGGGACCCTGCCTACCAACCGAGGGTGATGAAATCTGTGGACCCAAGTATCCCATGGGTGACTATTTTGAAGATTGGCTAAGAAAACCCAAGGTGACCCCACTGTGAGGAATGGCTGACGGGCAGTTGCGAGAGCAACAGGCTGCCTTGTCTTTGCTTTCAGGAACGCGTAGCTGCGTGATGGGGAATGAGACTGGCACTCAGACGCAGCGACGATGAACAGCTGGCTTGGATGCCATTGCTACCTCCTGAGCATTATGCAGAGAGCCTTACTCAAAAACACTCACCCACGAAATAAAATGTACCTGCTAGATACATCCCATAAATCTAACCGGGGGTGTGTGTTTGCTGATGGTCTAGAAACAGTTCTGAAAGGTCGACTCCAGGGAGGTCTGGCAATCTCCATGGCGACATCTCAAATGACACGGGGGTCAGGGAAGGTCACACGTAAGCACAACAAAGCAGGGCTGCCAAGGTCCCTGGAGCAGGTCAGAAGGAACCAACTGCGCAGGAAAGCCCGCCCGGGCACAGCCGCGGAGGGGACCGCAGCCAAGTGAGCTGAAGTCCCCTGACCTTGCTCGGTTCCTTTCCATGGGAATCTGTTTGTTTGGGAATTTGTTTCCTCCTAACTTCTTAGCCCTGCCTGCTTGCTGAGCAGACCTTCGGCACGCAGATGCAGACGCGGCACGTTTCCGCGACCCTGTGTGGAAGTAGCCTGGTCGTTCCCAGCGCGAGGCTTCCCCGCGTCTCTCACGGCATCGGCCACGGCCTCGGCCATGGCCGCGTTTGCGACGGGCTGGGGCGACCGGCAGTGACGGCGGGGCTCATTGTCATGTCAGCTGTGCCCCGTGCAGTGGATAATTGAGAGCTTACGCTACGGGGGCACATCGCATTCACATTTCTTATCTTGTTCAATATGGACAACTCTCTGGCCCTGGTGTTAACACCCGCTCGCACAGAGAGGCAAACTGAGTTCAGAGCGTCTACGCAACTTACCCAGAGCTACCCAGCAAATGTGGCAGAGCTGGGTTGAGACCCAGGTGTGTGTAAATCCAAAACCTCCGCTGTCTCCACGACAGGTGTTCCTCTTCCGTGTTTCGGGGGGCTGATAGCCCCATTCTTAGTGTCACGTTTTCTCAGAACGTTGAATATTTCTAGTATGGTGCAGGAAATTGGGGCAAGGCGGTCTAACATCGGCTTGATTTGACCGACTTAGCTGTTAAGTTTATTTTAAATCCCAGAACGATCGATGATGTGAGTTCGTCTGTTGACTGGAGAGATGGTAGCTGTTTTCTTAATGAATTGATGGGCTTCATCGATTAGTGGTCGGTGAAAGTAGTTAAGCCAGTCGTTGGCAGATGTAATTAAAACATTTATTTCTAAAGCACATTATTTAAAGGGGAACAATCTGAGTTAAGGTGCTGACACTGCTCTGTGCCATCTGAAGGTTACTGGGCAGGGCTCCTCCGCCTCCTGCTCTGTGGACACAGAGTTTTCCGGGGTCCCCACACAGCACCTGCGCTGTGGACCCCTCTGCCTCTGCTCCCCTCTCCCGGGCCCTCGGAGCGCCCTTCCTCGGGGCTGCCCGACTGCCCCCACCCTCCCGTGCTCAGCCGACAGCGCCAGGGCCACCTGAGCTAACGTTGCTGTTGTGCACCCACAGCCACCCCCGATCAGGGCACACTGCCATCCCTGCACACGCTGTCACCGCCAATTTAGTGGCCTAAAACACACTTAGTCCTGCAGGTCAGAAGTCCAAAAGGGGTTTCCCTGGGCTAAGAGCAAGGTGTCACCAGCGCTGCATTCCTCCTGGAGGACCCTGGGGAGGACCATCGCCTTGCCCTCTGGGAGCCCGCCGTCCTCCCTTCCTGTAACTTCATCTGGCCATGGCTGGCTGTGTCCCTCGAACCCAAGTCACTCCGAGTCCCCGCATCTCCTTCTGACTCACCCCCCTGCCTCCCTCCGGCCTACCTGGGCAACCCAGGACAACCTCCCTGCCTCACAGTCCCTCCTGCTATATAGGGTCACAAAGGCACAGGTTCTGGGGATCAGGACATGGACGTGTCTAGGGGCCGTGATTCTGTCAACCACACTGCGTGAACCTGCACTTTCTTGTCTTTGTATAGAGCTCCCTGGGGCGGAGCCCGTGTCCCGCTTACCTTTGCAACCCTCTCACCTGCATGGTGAGTTTCAGATGAGCTGAATCCAGCTGTGTCCCCCACACCCGTGGAGCGCATGTCTGTTGTCCTTGCTGAAATACTAACCTGAACCGAGTTTAGGTGACCTCCTCACCTGCCCCAGCATGATGCGTGTTTCAATTGGGAACTCCCGGAGAGCAGGACCCTCGAGGTTCAGAGGAGTGACAGTGTAAAGGTGGATGACTCCAAGGCTCATACCCCCCAGCCCCTGCTCGGGGGCGTCCGGCAGGACGAGAGCCTGGGCGGGACCCAGGCTGGCAATCTTCTCTGTAACGTTCACGCCGCTGCCTGGTTGCCTCGGGCTCCAGCGGACAGAATGGCCAAGCTGCCTGAGGACAGGTGCGGGTGGGGCTGGGAGGCCAGATCCGGGCCGTGCAGACGAGCCACTCTCGCTGGCAGTGTCCTGTCAGCTGGCATCCGCTGTGGCTCCGTCGTGGCTCAAGTGTCCGTGTGCGTCTCCCAGGCACGCGTCTCTCTCCAGCCAGCATCGTTTACACGGCTCCCACAGGGGCGGGGCGAGCGTGGCCAGGCCCTCGCCAGCCAGCGCCTACGCCCGGTCTTCGCTCCTTGGCCGATCTCTGGGTTTGGGCCAGCCAGTCTGAACCTCAAAGGCAGGCTTTAAAAAAAGCCTCGCTCAGAGAGAATGCGATGCTAAGCCTGTAATAGGAAAATGCCTAAGGAAAGGGCACCTACATGGAACCACCAAACACGGGAAACTGACTCTCCGCACGTTTACAGGCCGCTCGGGATGGTTGCCGGCAGGCTTCTCCGAGCCAAACCCAGCAGTGCGGGCAGGGAGGCGTCTCTCTCTCTTGGGCGGGTTTTGTTCCCTGCGATGTCCCCCGGGAACAGAGGTGCTGAGCCCGCCCCTCTCGCCTAGACGGGTGAGAAGAGCTCACGCAAGCCCAAGGTCTGTAACTGCACCTCCTCCAGGGCCCTCCTGCAGGCTCCTGTTGGCAAATTCGCATCCCCTCCCTCTGGCCTTCAGACCACGCTGGGAGCCTCGGAAGACCTGCGACTGCAGCTGCTCTGACGGACGCAGGTGACAACCCCAAGTGGTGGCCGCTGCGCCCAGCCCAGCTCACACAGTCGAGCTCAGGCCTCCAACGTCAGAGCCAACTGGCTCAAGGCCGCAGCATCGCTCAGCCTCCCCCATCCGTTCCAGACCAGGGTCGGCACACTTTTCCTATCAAGGGCAGACGGTAAGTGTTTTTCGTTACAGGGTCTTCAATGCAACTACTCCGCTCATCCGCTGTAGCCCTGGAGCAGCCACGGACAGCATATAAACAAATGAGGTGGGTGTCTCCCAAAAGCTGTATTTACAAAAACAGGCGGCAGCAGGATTTGGCCGCAGGATGGTAGTTTGCCCACCCCCATTCTAATTTATAAAATGAGGATCATGGAGGTGCCTTTCATACGGGAATGTTGAGAATGTTGAGAAAATTTAAGATGCCTGTAGGGCTCTCCGCTCACACCTGCAGACAGTAAGCTCTGATAAACTCTGATAGTCAACACTGCACAACGTGGGAGCACGGGTCCAGGTGTTGGGCCGTGGATCCAGGTGTTGGGACATGGATCCAGGTGTAGGGCCGTGGGTCCAGGTATCAGGCTGTGGATCCAGGTGTCGGGCTGTGGGTCCACGTGTTGGGCTGTGGATGCAGGTGTCGGGCTATAGGTCCAGGTGTCGGGCTGTGGATCCAGGTGTAGGGCTGTGGGTCCAGGTGTCGGGCTGTGAGTCCAGGTGTCAGGCTGTGGGTCCAGGTGTTGGGCTGTGGGTCCAGGTGTAGGGCTGTGGGTCCAAGGGTCAGACCTTGGGTCCACACTGACACAGCCACAGAATGAGGGACTCTCCTTTGACCTCTCTTGGCTGCTGCCCATGGAAAACAAGATGGTTAGGTTGAATTCGTGTTGATAGTTCAAAGGCAGATTCATTTACCCTGTAAATGAGCAAATGATGCCTGAACACGTTTATAGGTGAGCACACTGAGGCCAGAGGAAGAGGGAAGGTCCTGTTGGTCCTTCTAGATACTTCTTGACCTGCTTTTCTGTTCTGTAGCTTTCCATCTTCCCTACCACCATCTAATTTCCTGTCTCCATCAGATCGCTGACCCTGCCTCGCACCTGACCCGCCTCAGTCTCTCCTCTGGAGGCTGCCGGGTGACCTTCCCGCAGCGCAGGTCCGGTGGCGTCGTTCCCCTGCCTAAGCCGTTCAGTGGCGTCTGCAAACCCCACAGCCTTGTTCAGCGCACAAGCCCTTGACTGGCAGGACAGTGGGCCGGAAGGGTGTGCACCGGCACCAGCCGGGTGTCTCTGCGGGGATTCGGTGAAGACAGAGCAGGGGTTGCACTTATTTATAAGCGTCTGTGTTTCTCGGATTTGTAAGTCGCGCTGTGCCAGTTTTCCATTGCTGAGCACCAGCGACCACCGTGCTGAGTGGCTTAAACAACAAACACTGAGTACTCACAGCTGCTGTGCACGGCGAGTCCCAGAGCAGCCTCGCTGGGAAGTTCTGGTTTAAGGGTGTCCTCGGCAGTGGCAGCCTGAGGGGTGGTGACACGGGCTTCACCTGTGTCATGTCCCGAGTCCCTTAAGCGATGGTGCGACAGCAGCATCCGGTCCCCTGCTAGCAAGGGTCAGAGTGAGTACAGGAAGGGCTCCGGAAGCCACGTGCTGGGAGGAGTGCGGGGACCGCCAGCTGCTGGGGCAGGTGAAATTTGGACTGTGAGCCGCTGACTTAGCCCTGGTCACCCCGTCTGCAGCTGCTCTCATTCACCGTCTGCGGCAGAGCTGCCTCTTCCCACCGTCGTGTTCCTTGTGGACCCCCACAGTTCCTGATGCCTCCGGGATCACTCTAGAGATTCGGGTCACGGAATGGGGGCGCGGAACACGCCTGCCAGGCTACCCCCGTGGCACGGAGCTACCAGGTAAATGGACGTGGCCTTCAGCAGGCTGGATGGGCTTTTCTCACTGTTTGCCATGGGGCATCCTCAGATGTTTTTGTGCAATGTAGATACTGTTCTTAGGCAGCACCGGGATATGGATGGTGCATGTGTTTACCTGTTCAGGTGAGCCCTGAGTGCGTGATCGTTTGGGTTTCCTTAGAGATGTTGAATCCTCCCCGTTATTTACTCTCTGCTACAATTCCTGGTGCAGGCATCCCGGAGAAGAAAGGATGTTTTCTGCTCTCAGGACCCGCAAGTGCAGGGTCTTTTGCTTTGCACCTGTCGGAGCCCCTCTTTGTTCCTCTGTTGGGCAAGACTAAAAAATCCTCGTTTTTAAGTGGCTGGTTTTATACGCTAGAGCAACGAGCACTCTTGAGTTTCTATACAACACAAAAGTTCTGACTTTCCCTGAAGCCGCATACATAGAATCACGTAGTTCTGCGGTCCCCAACCCCCGGGTGTGCGCATCCCGCCTGAGCTCCGTCTCCCCACCGCGCCGAGAATTGGCCCCGGGGCACTGTGGGTTGGCAGGACCTGTGCCCAAATATTCAGAACCCCAAATTTCAAATCCACAGAGACCTTCCTGTCGCCAGGCATTCTTTATACCACTATTAAAACCAGCAAGATATTTCCATTTTTTCCAAACTCTCGCCGAAACAAACCGTCGTCTGATGTGATGGTGGTGGCTGCCCTGCCCTGCCATAGTCACAGAGAGGTGGGGCCGGGGGAGGAGAGGCCGGAGCATACTAAGCGCATTGTATGGCTGTAAGCGATGGCACGTGTCAACGATTAAAATTCTTCTCCCAGCAGACAGGACCCCACGCTTGGTACCACTCAGCGTCCGACACCTCCGAGTCAGGTCTGTCTCTGAGGTTCTGCTCCCCTGGTCCTGGCCCGTTTTTCACACGCTGTGCTCTGGCCCGATGACTGTGTCTGTGAATCTAGTGGCTGTCCTTTGCCACATGGAGGGGACAGCAGACACCTAATTCCAGTAAACTCTGTGTCCTCTGGTGCTGCTGGGCGCAGGGCTCCTGACGCCCACCCAGGTCTCAGGGGCTGTAGATGGCGCTGGGCGGGATTTCGCGACCGCTTCCGCCACTGCCGGGGTTCTGTGCAGAGAGTCTGCACTTAGGCAGGAACCTGCCTGCGCTGAAGATCTTTAAGGAGCTGGCAGGATCATCTCACCTTGAAGAAAGGAGAATGGGAGCCCTGCTAGATGTGTTCAAGCTGAGGCGTTGAGGCGTTTTGTTTCTGAATTTGCTGTTGGCGACAGCTTGCTCCCAGCCAGAAGGATCTGGCCCCCTCCGCCTTCACCTTCGAAGCAGCCTATGGAGTCGGTACTAGACTTACTGCCATGGGACAGGCAAGGAGTGGTGAGAGTTGGCATTTGTTAGTTAACGTCCTCTACGCCACTTACTGTGCTGAGTGTATTAAGTGTGTTATCTCGCTTTATCCTCATGTCAGCTCTGTAAGATGGGTGCCCATTGCACGGATGGGAAAACTGGAAGCTTGGAAGAGGTTAAGTGACTTGCCCAAGGCCACAGAGTTTATCAGCATGAGAGCCAGAGGACTCAACCGCAGGCAGTCTGGCTCCAGAGCATCCACAGCAGCCACCTCAAGACCCAGGTGGGTTTCTTTCTGCTGAAGGCACCCCAGGTCCCTGGTCCCACCTAGTGATTCTGCTCCACAGAGCTCTGTGAGGTGTCCATGGCGTCTTCCACAGAGAGTGCCACTTTGTGTAGCAGGAGGTCAGATCAGTTTCCTGGGTTGCCAGGGTGCCTGATGGCAACGCAGTGACCCATTCCAAACCCCTCCAAGTGGGTGAGGGCTGGACGTGGAGCCCGTGAACAGACGTGCTCTGGCTTTTGGGAGTGCCTGGTTGACACTCACCCCAGAAAGCCTTGGAAAATGAACGTGTTTGAAACACAGCCCGATCTGTAGACGTGGCGGCTGTGGGTGTGTGTGGGGGGTGTCAGAATGGCACAAGAGAATTTTCACGTAATAACAACCATATGTCCTACAAGAATGGGAACGGCTTTCCCGTTTTGCACAAGGACCCTGGAAACTGCTTCAGGAAATTAGCATCAACCCCCTGATTAAGTTAAACCAAACGTGTCAGGAAGGCAGATGAAGTGAAAATGTGCCTTCCAGCATCACGTAGCTTCCGACATTCCTGGCCATTAACCGTATGAAATTGACAAAGAGACCGTATGTAGACAAAGAAAATTTCAGAGTGTCCTGGATGAAACTAAATCCTTCAAAGATCAAGTTGTTCATTTTTCATGTAGCTCTCCAGGTAGACTTGAAATTCAATCTCAAACCCACTGCATTATTAGAAAGAATAATTCACGTAGAGAAAAGAATGTGCGTTGTTTACTGGCATTTGGTCTTAATTTCACACACTGTGGTTAACACTATGGAAACACTGGTCTGCCCACCTCTGGAAGCCTTACACAAAAGACTCGCTTCCACAGCCATTTTCAACACTCACTAATAAGGGCCGTAATTTGTGTCTGAAAATCCCCCTCCCCTTGAAACCTTGACATCGGAGTGGCTAACAATGACCATATTGACTTCGGTCCCCCATCCTGTGACTGCTGCGTCCACGTCCAATTCCCTAAGCGTTTCTTTGTCAACGGGCATCGGACAAGGGGCACTTAGAGTGGAGCCATTTCCTCTTCATTTTCTGGCCGCGTTATTCTGATGAGTGTGGGTGACACCACTTGAACTTTGCAATTGGAGTCAAGGAAAAACCAGGGGGCTCTCCAGCCTCTCCTGTCCCTCTGTCCCCCTCCTTGCAAACTGCAGACTCAGGGTCAAGCAGTTCCTAGGAGCCGTTTTCTGGGGACAGGAAGAGACTTTATTACCGAAGAAAACAGCAGCGATTCTGACGGGTTTGAGGGCGGTGACTCAGAGCACTCTGTCGATGGCCACAGCAGAATCAGACGGTTCTGGGGCAACCGAGAACCATGACCCGGGGTTGCGAGAATAAGCTCTCAAGTCCCAAATTTGAAAATGAAGTGATTTTGTTTTCTGAAGGCTCCGGGGAACTCTGAGCGGGCGTCTCGCGCGTGGGCCGGCCGTGCTCCGTGGGCTCTCACTGGGAAGTGGGTGCTCCCTCACCACGGCCGAGGACGGCTTGTGTCGCCGTAGGGCTGTTGATTCTGTTTCTTGCCTTAGGGATGTGAGATGATTCGGCAGTGCTCGCTGCTCTTCCTCGGTGAGAAGCTGCTGGAAATACTGCACTCCGCGTGGCTCTGAAGGGGCCACGTTCCCACCTCTGTTTGCTCTTCCTGGGCGCAGCTCTCTGCTCGCCGGCGGAGAACTAACTCTGCCTCCTCCGCAGAAACGGCCATCAGGAAACCTCAGAGTTGCACGAATCTGTCTTTGTCTGTTGTTTCTGCGTATGTGTTACGAGACACGTGCCCTCCTTCGTGACCTTTAACTTTCTCTGCTATCTGCTCGGAGTGAAGAATGAGGTCCTCGCCCGAGCCCTGGTCTGGATTATACACGAGGGCTGAGCAGTCAAAACAGCCGCAGTAAAAGGAAACAGGCCTCGTGCTCTCTCCAGGACGAGCGGTGGAGAAGACTCCCTGGGAATCAGAATGTGCTGTGTTCCAGCTCCTTCCAGGCTCCTTCCATCTCCAGTTAAGTGACAAGTTTAGCAGATAGATATTTTCACTTTAGAAATGACTCAAAATCTGAAGACAGGTGATATGTCCTGTTCTGTAACAATCAGTATTTTGACTCTTTCAACCGTTAATGTCAAATTTCTTAACCCTCCTCCACTGTCCAAGCCATTAAAAGCCAACTTGTAGATTATGATATTCGTGGTAGCACAAATTTTCCCTTACTTAACCCACTTTGTAATCTTTGATACTGTGTCCCGTACTTAGTCACCTCTAGTTGGCATTAAATCTGAAGGGTCTGGACATTTCTGCCTAATGTCCTTGTAAAGAAAATGACATTTGAGGGTAGATCCCCCGGCCACTGCCTCGAGTACCTGTCTGGTCCCGATGTCTCATTCCAGTCTCCTCGCCATTGTGAAATCTTTTCCAAGTTCATCTCTGGTTGTCCCCTGCTGTCACTACCGAGCCATCACCCTGCCTGCAGAATCCCTCACGGTGGAACGGTGCCTTGCCGAGTGGGGTGCACCGTCACACGGATGGTGGCCTCTATTCGCAAGCAGTCGATTTTTCTGACTTTGCCCAGGAAGAACCAAAGCTCGGTGAAGAACAGCATCCTGTCTGAGCCCACACAGCTGATAAGATCAGACAGAACTAGAACCCACACCCGTGCGTCAGTCTGGGCTCCTTCCAGTGGCCACACGTGGCTTTGGGCTGTCACTTGAGTGTATGTTCCCAGGGGTGTATCTGATGCCATTTATGACAGGCGCAGCCCTGCTGGGGCCTAGTGGAGTGCCGGAGATGCTCATCAAGGTTATCGCGTGACTGTGGGAGGGCGTGAGAAGGAGACAGTAACCGTATACGTGAGAACATCGCAGTCTCGCCAGGCGAGACAGGCACTGAACGAGGACTCCCAGGGTTGGACGTACCAAGGGAGATTGTACTGAAGACTGCCATGGGATTCCTAACACCTCTTCTGGTTAAATATGTAAAAACTTTGAACACTGGCTACTAACAGTTAATGTCTAAAGCGTGACCTAAGTACCAGAAATCTAAGTACATTTTTCAATGTATGTTCCCTAAAGAGGGAGGAAACAATGATTGATAATCGTCCTACGACATTCTTTTCTCCAAACCGAAAAGCCCTGAGTCCTTTACTCAGCCACTGAGTAAAAACACAGTCACTCCATTCATCTCGTTTTCCAAACATTTGGCCATTTTTTTAGCCTGCCTGTGAACTAGCTTTTTGACAGTGCCCTTCAATTGTGGAGACTAAGCTGGACATGGTTTTATGACAATGGCCTAATCGATACCAACTGTCACTGTAAATTGTCTTCATGTTGGTAGACGGTGACATCTTACTGCCTCCGTCCCTAGCACTTTCCATGATGAATTCACACTTTATTGCTGGTCAGGAACCAGCACTGTGTCTTCCTCAGGGATGAGGATGCTTGACATTTCATCTCTTGACCCCTATTTGTTACTTACTATTCGAGTGACTCATACCATCCCCGTATCCCTATTGCATTACTTCCCGTCCGCAAGACAGCAACCACGGAACAGTCTGGACAAAACAATTTCCTTTTTCTTTTGACGTGTATTTAGATGCTGCTGCAGGCAGGATGTGCACGGAGTTGTGGTCTGAAGCATGGTGATCCTGGTGTCCTCGGGAAACTAAGAAGAGCTGTCAAGAGGGCTTGGGAAATACCATGGAGCTGGCGTCGGCCACACAGCAGAGCGAGGGGAAGGGGACAGGCCTGGCTGTTCCACTGACTCATCCTGTCCCTCTCCCAGGTCACCTCCTGACCGGGCGGGAGCTTCCCAGTAATCTGTGTAAGTAGAGCTCTTCCGGGTTGCACAGGGTGAGGTTAGCAGTGCACTTCCTCCTTCTGATAGCTTTCAGTTTGCTGTCATCGTGAGCTGGGAAGTTTAATATTGTGGCCTTTGGACGGTGGGAGCAAAACAGCCTGTGCAGCCGGAGCAGAGCCCATGTTTCCTGTGTGACGCTTTGCCGTGTGCGTCTGCTTGCTGACTTACTCATTCCTGCGGCACACGCACGGCGGTAACTCCTCCTGCGTGTGGAGTGCTGTGCTTGCTTCAGGCACGCCAAGCGCCCTACTGGAGAAGTTTGCTGTCAGCAGCTCACCCAGCAAGCCCCTTGCCAGCACCTTCCACTGACCCTAGCAGGGGGAGGAGCTGCATCCTGAACAGGCTTTCACATGGGATCTGGTATCTGGTCTCATGCTACCTGGACGGGAATACAGGGGAGCTCTAGGAAGGCGGCGGGTTATAGCAGATGGAGTAGGAAGACGGGAGCCGGCAGGGCTGTCTGTGGCACTTAGCAGCTTGCTAAACTTGGGCAAGTTACCTACCCTTCTAGACTGTAAAATGGAGCGCTAAAAATAAAGCTCCCTCCATAGGGTTCTTAGGACAATGAAGTGCAGTGTTTTACATGGCAGACGTAGCACACTCACATGCAGAAACAAATTGCCCGAGTTTTTATGACTCTTATTACTGAAAACAAAGCATATCAAAAATAAAATGCTTTACTTAGTTAATCTGGAATTGATATTCTGCACAAAATGACAGTGTTATAATTGGTTGCTATCATTATTGCACAAAACTAGCTAGCTAAAATGCCAGTTATGCGTACAAACCGGCCAGTGTCAGCACAGTGGACTTGGTGGGTTTAGGAAACGCAGGAGGCCTGTGTCAGTGAATTCATGAACCCTGTCGTTTTTCCTGGCTTATTGAATCCGGATTAATTAGGTAGAGGATTTTTGTTAATGTTGTTGCTGTTGCTAATGCTGCTGTTTTGGTTTTTAATAATAAAAGACTGAAGTAAATGATGCTGGATCAGCAAAGGTCACACAAATGCAGGAAATTCCTTCCTGAATCAACATGTTGGAGTTAGCAAGCCTTACTCTCTGCTCATAAAGCTACGCTGAAAACCATGCACAGGAAGTAAAGTCATTAAAAAGGGGTATGTGAGCACAGTTGTGAAACTTTCCATTTTTTTTCAAAATAAGGATCTGGGCATGAAAAGCAAACAGTGGGCCAGTCACGCATCCTGAGATTAGTCAAGACACATGGGACCTTTCACCTCCTGCTCATGTGGGGCGGCTGCCCGTGGCCAGAGGTGTCCACGCGCATTTGGCACTTGGCAGCTGCTGGCGGCCCACGGTGAAATCAGATCCAAGGCCCAGAGCAGTTCGGGGAACAGGTGCCCACACAGCACATGGCAACCACATTTTGTGAGGGACGTGTAATCCCAGAGACTAGGTGGTCTGACGGGTGAAATTACTCCGGCGCTCTCCGAGATCAACTCGTTAGTCCCTACGGTCACCAATTCTTCCTCCTTCCCTCCCTTCTTTCTTCATTTTTTCTATTCTTCTTTTCTTTTCTTTTCTTTTCCCTTTCACACGTTCATTCCATACATCTATTCACTGTGTCGTTTACAGCTGCGGTCCCGGACCCCCTGGGCCATGGACCAGTGCCAGGTGGTGGCCTGTTAGGAACTGGCCCGCACAGCAGGAGGTGGGTGAGGGAAGCTTCACCTGTATTTGCAGCCGCTGCCCATCGCTCACGTCCCCACCTGAGCTCCGCCTCCAACCTACCTCACCACCCACCTTACAGTGTAAAATTGTCTTCCGTGAAACTGGTCCTTGCTGCCAAAAAGGTTGGGGACCGCTGATTTGGAGAATGTCCTTGAGCACCTACTACACTTCCTGGGCAGTAAAGAGCGATTTTATACATTCTCTCTGGCTAGAACTGGGGAGGATATTGCAGGTTTCTGAAAATAGCTCTGTGTGTGTGTGTGTGTGTGTGTGTGTGCGCGCGCGCGGGAGTGATGAGCAGAAAGAACTCACATAGCTAGAATGAGACATTGAAAGGGGAAAGATATTTTTGTTTGGTTCAGAGCAAAGATAAAAGGCCTCATAGACTGAGGCTGATAATATGATATTAAAGTCAACAAAAGAACAAGAAGAAATTCTCGACTACAGGCTGGTTTCTGCGTTCCTTGTAAAGTGAAGGATTGTACTCTGTGTTTCTCAAGTATGTAGACAGAGCACTGATTTCCATCCCTGACCATTTATCCTTGTGTCACAGGTTTACCTGGCGAGGCAGGAATTTTCCCTGTAGCCTCTCTTCATAGACACATGTGCACACAAAGTCTCCAAGTGAGTTGAGTCCCGCCTTTATACCCGCAGCTGTCACTGCTACATGAATTGCGGTTGGCACACCCAGCGCAGATCTTACTTGTCAGTTTCAGGTGTTTTTCTATTTATCCCTAAAAGCTCCAGAAAGTCTGGATCATAACCAGCGAGACTTACGAAAAGTCCATGGGGTAAAACGCGCTGCTTCACATCAAAGGCCACTTTGCTACAAATGGGGAACTTTTTCAGGCTTCTTTTTCTTCCTCTCTCTTAACCTCAGGTCATGGTCCCTCTGTATTTTTGTACCAACTTCACTTTCCTCTGAAATCTGTCAAATGGAAATAAGACTCTGTGTGTTGCTCCTTCGAGCCCCGCCTGGGGGATCTAACCCCCGGGTCTGTGCTCAGCGACTGGGGCCACATGTGGCCAGAGGGAAATCGAAAGGGCTGGTTGTATAAACACGCTTGGACGGAGGCTGGTGACAGCCACTGGCGATGGACCCTTCAATTAGCGGAGTTCGGTCCTCCCCCCTTTCCTGGGAACTTGCTGAATACCTGGAGGAGCTGCCCTGGGAATGTGAGTACAGCTAATGGAAGGTGACCCTTTCTGCCACTCTCCTGCCTCTTCAAACAAACAAGTTCTTCCCGCTGTAATCGGCCCACGTCTCCTGTCCTGTCCTTTGAACCTGCCACCATGCACTTTTGCCCCAGAGGATGTCAGGCCAGGTTTCAAATTTCCCTGGTATGCACTGGCTTTTCCTTTTATGATAAAAAGTTCAAACCTCAGGACTCGCCGCTTGACAGAGCAGGAGAAGCGTGGGGCCCGCTGTCCTTGAACTGCAGATGTTAGAAGAGCGCTCACTGTGAAGGAGACCCAAAGTCATGTCGGCGCCTGCGGGCTGGGGGGCCGCAAGCGTCTCTGCAGGGCCATTCGTGTGTGCTCTTTAGGGGGCAGAGAAGGCAGCACGGGCTGCCCCACGCCCCTCCTTTCCTTCTGCACCATTTGTGGGGAGAGGCTCTTTGGTAATACTGCGTTAACAGCGGAGCCTTCACTGGAGTAACAAGATATTGATTGACTTTAGTAAGCTATGAAAAGTGTCTAATAATAGCAAGTGACAGTGTCCTTCCTCCTACGGATGCCGCCCTATGAAGAAGCCCGAGAAGCGGAAGCCTGAAGAATATGCTGTCGTCCTCCAAGGCAGAGCCCGTGCCTGGGGCAGCAGAGAGACAGGAAAGGCCCCGGGAGCCCAGCGCAGAGAGATTGGACCCCAGGATGCCCCGGCAGAAGGCCCTGGGACTAAGGGCAAGAGAGCGCAAATCATGTGTGTGCAGCGCTAAGAGCAAGACTTCTCGTCACGGAGAGTCCCCGCACGGCTTCCGGCTCCAGGCCAGCTAAGGGTGACACAGAGCACTTCCTACAATTGTGTTTCAGAGGCGCTGTTCGGAAGGAATATTATGGCATTCCTAATGGTGCCTGAAAGCTCACAGGTTAGAATGAACGTTATACAGGGATGTAGAACACAAAGCAGAGTGAGCCTCAGGCTAGGGAGGTCCCTTCCCTTTCTCCCTCCCCTGCCACATGTTCCAGATACAGAGTAACTGCAGCGAATGCCCTGGCCCAGCTGTCACAGCAGGGCGGCAGGGGACCGGGTGGGGACAGCCTGGGTGGGAGCTGGCAGGCACCTGCACTCCATCTAGGAGGTCCCCAGACACCTGAGGGCATCTCATCCTGTCCTCTTGTCACCTGGTTAGGAGAGAGGGATGACGCATCTCGATAGAGGGAACTTCACCTGCTGTCTAGACGGGTGTGCGGAGTCTCTGGCTGGAGGAAGGCGGCTGCCTGTCTGGCTTCCTTGGTGTGCCCGCCAGAAAAGGAGAACCTTGCATGTCCAGTGAGTGGCCCGAGCTGAGCGAAGCTGCCATGGACAGGGTGCCCTCTGAGTTTCCTCTTTCCCCTTCTGCACTGCAGGTCTTTCCGTTTACCCTCCAGACCTCCTGGCCGGCGTGTGGGCCAGGTGGCTCTTGGCACCAACTTGCTTGCCCATCCAAGGACCGCACAGGCCCCCTGGGGACATTGAGCTCCTCTTCAGCCCCAGCTCTGCGTGAAGAAGTCTGTGCAGAGAGCTCTTCACTGTGCTCCAATGACAGCAAACTCACACACTCTGCTAATTCCATGGGAAAGAAATCAGTCACATCCATCCAACCACCCAACGCACTGATCTATTTTGGTGGGAATTCACATAGTACAATAATGGTGAATCGTGTTTTCCAGGCAGAGTGTGACTGCTGTTTTATTGGGGGCTTTTAGCTCATCAGGATGGTGTTTGCAGGAACTGACAAAGTGATAAATTTTGCTTATTTTAATCCTTTCCTTTTTTTCCACCAGAGGTTAATTGTTTGGTATTCTTTGTTAAACTAACAAACTTTTGATGGGTTAAGAACCACTAAGGCTACTTAAATAAACAGACTGTTCAGGTAAGAACAGAAAAGTTAGCAGAGACACAAGCTATCAGCTTGCTGGGTTGGGGCCTGGCCTGTTAGTTGGGGGACATTTGCGATGACGTGGATTCACTGGGTGATTTTAAAAATACCTATGAACTGCTTAAAAGAAAGTGTTCACTTTCTTTGTTAGATAGAGGAAGGAGATTCCCTGATATTTAATTTCTGAATAATTAAAATGAACCCTGTTAAGTCTTGTTGTTTTTGCCTTCCAGCATACTGCTTACTTTCATTGCTATTGTTTGTAATTTAATAGTGCATGTAAGCAAGATAAATGTCTATATATTTATCTTGTCCCATTTTTGTTTACAGGTTTGAGAATCGAGATTATTCAAGCTTCATAAAATGATTCCAAGGAATACTCCATTTTCCCATTTGTTTCTATGTTCTAGAAGAGGTCTTATGTCATGGAAGTTATGTATTTGTTTTAGCAATAGCGAGAAAGTTGAATTGTCATCTATGTTAAGAATAGTAAGCATCGTAGGAACATGAAGAAGAATTTGTAACAAGGAGACACTTGCTACTGGCTGTGTTCTGCAAAAGCTAAATCTGAGGAAGACTTTTTTTCCTTAACGTATTTTTTGGTGAAGGTGTGCTGGTGATAACTTCTGTTTTTATTTGTTTGATTAAGCCTTAAGCTAAAATCTGTAAAATTCCAGATTGACAGGTTTTTTTTTTTTTTCCTCTTTCTGCCCTTTAAAGATGTATTATAATTCAATTTTCTTCTGGCTTGCTTCGTTTTTGACAAATGTCTGTTCTTTTGTTTGGAATGTGCCTTTTTTCCTCTGGCTGCTTTGAAGATTTGCTTTTTATCACTGGTTTTGAGCAGTTTTATTATGCTGTGCCTTGGTGTGGTTTTCTTGGTGTTTATTCAGATTAGAGTTTATTGGGCTAAATGGATCTGTAAATTATAGTTTCCATCAAATTTAAAGTACTTCGGGCATTTCTTCAAATATTACTTCTTGCCTTTTTCTCTCTTCTTTCTTTTCATAACTTCGGTTACACATATATTAGGCGGCTTGATGTTGTCTAACGACTAACTCAGAATCTGGTTGTTATTTTTCACTCATTTTTCTCTGTACGTTTTATTTTGGAAAGTTTCCGTTGCCATGCACTTATGTACAATGATCTTTTGCAGTGTCTAATATTTTCTTAACCCAATTCGATAAAAGTTTATATTTTAGAGATATTTATCTCTGGGAATTTTATTTAGTTCTTTTTTATATTTTTTATTTCCCTTGCTATATTTATGTTTTTCTTTCCACCATAGTAAGAGTATTTATAATAGCTGTTTTAAAGTCCCTTTCTGCTAATTTTACCATCTGAATCATATCTAGCTCTGCTTTTATTGATTGAGATGTCTCCTTGTATGTGTTGTATCTTCTGTTTCTTGATGTGTCTAGTGATTTTCAGTTAGATAGCTGGTATTTTCAACTTTTCAGTGCTAGATTTTTTTAAAAAAGTGTTAAGCTTTGTTCTGGCAGGTGTGTAAGTTATTTGTGGGCTAATTTGATATTTTTGAGGCATGTTTTTAGTCTTTTGTGGGTTTTCCTTTAGGATCAGCTTAGTACCACTGCTATGCCATGACCCTTCCTTAGTCTCTACTGAGGACCCTGTGTATTCAAGTTTTCTCCCCTCTTGCTGCTGGAAGTCAAAAGTGTTCTTGCTCTGTCTGAGGGGCCCTGGGGATACTTTGTCCTAGAGCTGTCATACCTTTTCTACACTGGGAAGCTCTTTGTCATCTAACCTCATAAAGATTCATTCTGTGCACGTGCAGACTATTTATCCAGATACTCCAGGGAGCACCTGCGGAGATTTCTCAGGCTCTTCCTTTGCACAGCTCACTGCTGTCCGGCGCTCTGCCCTGCAGCGCCTTCCGTTGCCCAAGCTCTGACTTCTCTCTCCTCACCGCGGTGACGCTGCCTCGCTCTCCCTGCACTTCTGCCTGCAATTTGCTTCCCGCAAGCAAGCTCAGGAGGTCTGGACTCACCTTGTTTGTTTCCTTTCTCTGAAGGATGACAGTCTTGAACTTCATGTTTTCCAGTCTCTGCAAATGGTTGTTTCAGGTAGTTTGTCCAGTTTTTCACTTGTTTAAAATAGAACAAGTCTCAACTTTTCTACTCCCTTTAGCCAGATGCAGTATTTGATTTTTAATATATAACTGTAATCGTTTACACAATTTTGTACCTGATTTATAAAACTTACGTAGTCTTTTATATTGATTACATGCTATTTCGGCTTCCTGAGCAGCATCTTTTTTCTCTCTTACCAAGTTGTGGTTTGACTGACCAGCATCTTAATATAACTTCATGCGTTTTTCTGTAGGACGTAAAGATTGTTCTCATTTTTTTTCAGACTTATGATAAACATTTTGGGCTTAGCTGTCCCCCTGATGTCTTTGTCGCCACCTTACCTAATACCTCACTCCGTCTCTTCCCAAGGAGGATTCTGCAACAGTGGGGCCCATTGTGATGCCCCCTAAGAAAAGGGCTCATGACAGAGCAAGTCTGGGAAATATCACACGCTACATCCTCGTAGGAGTCTAAATGCACTCTGGCTTGTTAACTTTTAAGTAATTTTGTATAAAGAAACCATAATTATCCTTTTGTTGTTACCTTAATTTTTGGAAAGTTGTATATAATTTCTATTATTGTTTTGTCAAACAACACCCAAAGCAGGACAATTTTCCGTTTCAAGCAGTTCGGCCAGAAGCACGTGCTCTTCCATCAAGGCCTGAGCTGGGGGCCCTGCCACTGTTGCCCACCCATCAGGTGCCCCAGCCGCAAAAGTTCTGGAAGTGAGAGTGCAGGGCAGAGAACTTCCAGTCCAGGGCAGCCCCAGGGCCGGTAGGTTCCTGAGGGGAGGGGACTTGGCAGCCATAATGTCCCATAGAGGGGACCCCGAGAAGTAGGTTTGCTAGAAAACACAATGCCATGGGACTTTCTGGAGACTGTTTCCCACAGGCCCTAGGAGAGGTTGAGGTGGAATCTGGGAGTGAGAAGCCTGAGGCCCAGGGTCTCAGCCTGGAACACTGGACTGCGGAGGACAGCCCCAAAGGATACAGACTCTGGTTTCCCAAGTCCCCTCTCTGGCAGCCCCAGTTCCCAGGACACCTCTGTGTCCCCGTCCTGAGGGACAGGCTGGCTGGAAGAAGTGTGGTGAGAGGCAGGCCAGATGCAGGGCGGTGTGCGGTGCCCGCCCTTGGGCAGCGGGTCCTGTGGGAGCAGCAGAGCCAGGCCCAGCCAGTGCCGGCAGCTGGCACAGAGGCAGGTGGCACGCGCCTTCTCAGGCCACACGGTTCTGCTGCTGGACAGGCCAGAGAAGATGGCCGCGCGAGAGCATGGTGGTTCGATACCCCAGTGTGGAGCCACCTGCGGTCCACAGCCTGTCTCCATACAGTTTCCGGCCCCTATCACGGGGCTGGAGGGCCGGGTAAAGACGGGTTCACCCCAAAGACAGAGTTGCCTCCTGGGGCTTTGTATCCACCCACAGGGAAGACGTGAGTCTGGTCAGTGGGAATTGAGGACCTGCTGGGACAGCTGGCACAACTGTCCCAAGCCAACTGGGACATGTGGTCATCCTCCGTATTCAAACCAGAGGAAGCCGCTCTCGTCCTGTGTGGGGGTGTTTGGAGGACAGGAAGACTTAGGCAGGGAGGTGAACGAGGCTGTTCCTACGACCCTGGAGAGATTTGGCGAGGCCAGAACTAAGCCAGTGCAGACGTGAAGAAAGCAGATGATCTGAGAGTTTTCAAGAAAAACTCAGCGCCACATCCATCCTGTCAACCCATTCTGTTTCCCTCTAGGCATCCTGTGTCCGGGCCTCAGTGGACTCTTTGCAGCTCATCAAAAGCCCTGTGCTTTCCCGGCTTCCCGCCCTGGCCGCTGCCATTCCCTGTGCTGGGAACGCTGTCTGCCCTGTTGCCACCTGTGGGATGCCACCTGCTTCGACAATCTCTTCCGTGGCGGCCTTTCTGAGGCTTAAAACTCACCCGGCACCTCCACTTCCTGCATAATGAGGTTTTCCAGATCAATGAATAAAAAACAGACGCTACCTGGCAGGACGGACAACCCACCCCTTTGCAGTGGTCGTGCCTGGATGTGGATTCCCTCCAGTGGTGTCTTTATGGTGTCCCCTTCACAATCTCGTCTTTGCCTCTCTTACCCACCTCCCCGTTTGTGCTGTGTGAAGCCATGTGAGTGAATAAGCCTAACAGAGACAGGTGCTCAGTGAACGCAGCGATAAGCAAACCAACGTCCAGGCAGCAGCTCAGAAACTGATGATGACATTGCTTAACTGGAGAGGACCAGCCCATGACACGGCCTCTCCTCCGTGTCCGGTCACTGGGGTGGTCTGTGAACAAGAACCCGTCTCCTTACCTGCTTCTCCCATGCCCAGGAGGGTGGTGGCGTCATGGAGGAAAGTCTGGGCCTGCTGGAGAAGAGAGGCGGGCGGGGGAGGCAGGCGGTGACTGCTGGTTCGTGTTGTCCTCGCTTGGCACTCGTGTGCTCGGAGCTCTCTCTTCATCTTGACAGACCTGTGATGATTCTGCAAGGCACGTGGCTGTATTTTATGCTACAGGGCTTCATCTCTACCGGCACCCATTTTCCTGGCCAAAAAGTGTTTCCAAAGCAATGAATGAAACTAAAGGAGGCAGTGGAGTCTTTACCTCGTGAGCTGAGCAGTCCACGTGTCTGCAACGACTGTACCTGGAGGTGTCCAGAGGCCATCGTGAGCAGAGTGCCAGCAGGAGGAACTCTGCTGTGTCCCCGGCCCCAGCATCTGGCTTGGGCTATTCAGGCAGACAGGCATTTTTACTGGCTTTTTTTTTTCCCATGGAATTTTTAAGTTGTTTGCTGGAATCTGCTGCATTAATCAAACGGTTGTTTCTCCGAGACATCGTTTATGTTTTCTGGAGCCGTGGAGGGCTCCGTGGGCATTGTTTGTGCTTGCTGAAAGTAAACTCTGAGCCAGAAAGTGAAATGCCATTGGTTTGACTTTATCGCGAAGCCCTGAAGACAAATTCTCACCCCTTCTGGATTTATATTTGGTCTCGTGACAAAGTGGGAGGAGAGGGACTTGAGGGAATGTCAGACAAGAGGGGACAAAATTCTGGGTCTCTAAGGTCAAGAACGTGGAGAAAAAGAGTGCTCTCCAGGCCCCATCCAGGGACCCGGCGCTTCCTTCTACCGAGAAGGGGAGGTTTGACTCCTTAGCACTCAGCACCCAGCAGAGCTGGTGGAGCTCTGCCCGGCCTAGGGACACGATGACACCGTGCGTAAGGGCTGGACCATGCCCAGCCAGGTGCACAGGACACCGGTAGCTTCTTCTTTATATTGTTCCCGAACACCAAACTTAACAAAATTGTGCAGATAATTGATTACAGCTTATTACTGGAGGCTGTGCTCATTTTATTTTAAGATGGCATTCGTTATTTCCCCAGAGAATAGAAGCAATATAGGAATCCTGTAAAAAAATTAGAAAATAAAAAAAGTATAAAAATGAAAATAAAATCATGTGTAAGCACACGATGCATATAGCTTCTGGGAATATCTTGATATTTTTCTTTTGTATTTTATTAACCTTTCCCCATGACCTTTAATATTCCATGAGAATGTAATTTTTATGGATTCATAATACTTTGTATTATGGTCATGCCGTAAATTTTTTGGCATTCTTCCGCCATTGGTTATTTAAGTTGTTTTTACTTTTTTCATTGTTATAAATAAGATTGCATTAAACATCCTTGTACACAAATCTCAGGCCACATTTTTTATTGTTTTTTTTTTTCCAGGACATATTCTAGAGGCAAGGCTTAAAGAATATTAACTCCTTCAGGGATCTTAATACATACTGCTAAAAATATGTCTACACGGTGCCCAGCCAGTGTGTTAATTTACTGAGAAAAATAATCTTATTGCACATACCTTCGGATCCTGGTCCTTTGATTTGTGTTCGTTTAAAACTTTCAACCCAATGTTGGCTTGAAATAGACGTGAAGTGAAATTTTAAATATATGTTTAAAAAAATAAAAGATTCATTCTTTCTTACGTTTTCTATAATATTTTATGAAACAACATTTTTCAGTTTGCCAGACTGCATAGTGCTGGACTGCACTGCATGGGAGGGATTTAAAAGACTTCTAGGCACTCAGGCAAGTCCCTTCCGTGCACCTGGGCGACGCAGACATCGGACAGCCTACGACTGCTGAGAGCCTTTGCTGTGAACGGATTCGGTTTCCAGCGTCAGGCGTACAGAGGTTCATTCAAATTGCAGTGGGTAAAATAATCGCGCGGTTTATATTATGTTAACCTGAGGTTATCGCTGACTCCGCAGGGCTGGGAGTTCCCCTCTGGTCCAATCTTTCAGATAAATCAGACCGTGCCGTCAGCAGCGAACTTGTCAGCTTCCATCGAATAGGTTTTCTCTTTGGGTCTGGACATTCCTACGTCTTTACGTAACTTCCCTGTTAACTAAGACAAAGTAAATAAGTGCAATCCCCATGTGAGGAAAAAGAGAAAGACAAGTAGAGAAAATGACGTTTACAGCCTCAGAGGAGGCTGCTGATTAAAGATAGAAAAGGCTGGAACAACGTTTCCCTAAGATCCAGCGGCATGTGGCCACCCCTCCCTGCGTTTCTGGAAGAGGCATTTGAATAAAACACTTTACAAATATTTATACACTAGTAACCGTGTTAGGATAACGGCCACGGTTGGCTGTGACTTGACTTGAGCCAGAAAGTGTAGAGTTAAGGCAGCGGGAACGCTGGTCTGGGTTCTCTGGTGTCAGGCCTGGTGCCATCACTGTAAATCGTGGGTGATCACCTACTGTCTGGCGGCCCTGACAGCTGACTTCAGCACAGGGACGCGTGCGTGCTTCTGCGAGAGCCCGGGATCCCTTCAGGCGTAGTGCAGTAAAGACAGACCTTTAAATTCTTTATTTTAAGGTGTGTTTTCCATATATCCTACCTGCCCACGTGTTATTTACTGTCCTCGGAAGGAAGGGCGGAGGAGTGCCACGCACTCACGGGGCCACGCTTGATGGGTCACACTTGTGGCCCACGGCTCTACTGGCCCATTCATTACTCTGGGTGCTGGGAGCGCAGATGGAGCCCCTCATGGTGCTTGTGTTCTATGGGGAAAGGGACTATATATATATATATATACAAAACAACTGAAGGAAGTGCATGCCCATAAGCCACAAGGGGCTATGTGCCAGGAAAGAAAGAAATAGAGCCTGGAGTGAAGAGCATCAGGCCAGCCCGGCCTGCCCGGTGGGCTCACAATGGAGGTAATGCAACAAGACACGAAGGAGGTGAGAGAGTCCCCGCGTGGCCATCGGAGAAGAGAGTTCTGCATGGAGGCCCCGCCCAGGGGAACACCTTGCCCAGCATGGAGCAAGGGAGGAGCTGTTGTAGGTAACAAGGTGAGATGGGTCTTAGGATGTTCGGGACAGTCAAAGACTTTGTATTTCCTCTGAGACATGGGTGGCCGTGGGGAGGTTTTTGAGCCCAGATGACCCCACAAGGCCATTTCCAGAACCGGGAGCAGAGACTGGCTGCATGGGGCGGCCCGCCCCAGTGGGCCCCAGCGGGTAAAGCTCAGCGTGCCTGAGCCCTGGCTGCTGGAACCAGAGCCAGAGACCCCGGACCTTCTCCTGGGCCCGTGTTCCGCCTGCCGGATCAGGAACCATGAAGGGTGACATGATTCAACGGACTGTCGGGGATCAAACAATGGCAGCCTCGCTCGAGTCTTTGAGCGCAAAGCCAAGGGCCTGCTTCCCCACGGCTGTGCGGCCCGCTGCAAACACATGCTGGGTTTGCGGCGAAGGACAGCTGGGCGGTCACTGGTCTAGAAGTGCACCGTGTGGTCCCCGCCTCCTTCTGCGCCTTGGCGGCCACCAAGGGTGGGTAGAAGTATCCAGACGTCACCAATTTCCAGGCGCAAAATTACATTCTCCAAACATGAGTTAATCTTCCTATGAAAGGAAGAAATGCATATTTTATTTTCATCGTACTTTATATGTTTTTTTAAAGCATCAGGTCTTTCATCTCCAGGATGACTGTGGATGAAATATCACTAGCTTCGTGTTTCAAGATAATTCCCCTTCCAGCAAATGCTCCCCCAGGAGCAAAGACACGCACGGCGCACTGTTGAGGCTGCCCTCTCCTTCTTTGTGTAACCCGTCCCTCGGGCTCCCTCCGACCGTCGGGTCCCAGCCTGCACCGGCCGCTGCTGGGCCGAAAGGTCTCGCTTTCAGCTTCCCAGATAGGCCGGCGAGGTTAATAAGTTAATAAAATCCTACTTATCAGACTCCTGAGCCCATTTCCTCTTCCCCGTGGCTCATGGTTGTAATTATTCTTTATGGACTCTCGGCGTGGCTTTAGATCTGGCTTTGCGAGCCGCCCGTTTCCGGAGGGCCACGCCGCAGAAGGGGGAGAGGCGGGCTGGGCGGAGAGATGTCTGTTACTCATTTCCACCTGGGGGTAATGAAGGTCACTCCGAAGGAAAACGTTTAAATGCTGAAGATTTTAAAACACACACGGAACAGCCCGTGGTGGCTTCTCCTCTTGAGTCGACACGGGTTGGAAAGTCTGGTGGCCCCTGGCTGACCCGGCTCCGTGTCCTCACGTGCAGACTGGGAAAGTCTCCCGACCTCTTTGCAGCTCCGGAGTTTGCCTGAAAAATCGGAGCAATATCGTTTCGACCACGTGCACAGGTGGAGATAAACTACAATAATAATTTATGGGAAAGTGCTCTGAACAACAATAAAAACCCAGAAAAACAAGACATGATCTTGGTCACGCTCACTGCCACCGTTTGCCTCCGCAGTGTGCCAGAGACAGGGGAATTGGGCTAAATTAGCCCGATCTCTTATCGATCAGGTTGCCTGTCAGCGTGGGAGACCCAGAGTCTGACTCTGAAATAATTAAATGGCAGAAATGGGATCCTCTGTCTGACCAGGACACGCCAGGGTGAGGCGCCGGGGGCCCTGGCGGGTGGGGCCAGGTCAGGCCCAGAGCTCCTGGCACCGGGTCCCTCCTGTGAGGAAGGCCCACAGGCGACTTTGACCAGGACCCTGCCTAGTCTTTCCCGGGGGAGCAGCCGGGAGCCAGGTCTCTGCCCAGCAGGCTGCCCGCGCCTCCTTTCTGCCTTGCCTCCCCTCTGGGGTGTCTGTGTTAATGCAGCTCAGTCTCAGGCTTAGGCCAAGAAGTTTCTGTATATAAATGTACAGTGTACAGGGGTGAGTGCGTGTGAGTCGGGTGTGTCTTTTTAAAGGACTGGGAATCTTCTTTGCAGACCAACAGCTGGGGGTCACTTACCTGCTGTCCTCTCTCGAGGATGGCCACTTTGTGGCCAGCGAGACACGGATGTGGAGGAGAACACAGTGGCCACGTGAACCGCGGCGGGTGCCGGCTGTGGGACCTGGGAACCTCTGTGAGAAGAGGTGCGGACGGGGAGGGAGGGCAGGAAGCAGGGACTCCCCCAGGTGACTTCCCCACATTAGCCAGGTCACCAGGGGAAGAAGGACAGACACCTCAGAGGGCCCAGCGACCAGCATCCAACCTGGTGACCGAGGGCGTGAGGAAGGCTGGGCAGGCTGGTGCCGGGGCAGGGGCCACGCCATGCGGAGGGTCCTCTGAGACACCTGCCTGGATAAACAAGGAAACAGGCAGGGGCTGTCGCAGCCTGAAGGTCCAGAGAGGCAGCGCCTGGGCGCCCGGCAGCTCCCTGATTCCTGGGTTCCACTTCCACGCACCGCAGGTCCCCACATCCTAAGACCCTGCCTGTCCCAGTGACAGGCTGAGGGGAAAAGCTACCGGCAATTTAAAATTGCCCCCTTTCCCGCCGTCGGAACCTTCAGAGAACTGGCTGAAACCGAGACACTACCTTCAGAATCCATCTCCACCCGGCCTTCCCTCCCCAAGGATTTAAAAATGAGCTCTTCAATCACAAGTAAGTGGGCATGTGAATCTGTTCATTAATTCAGCATTTAGTAAGTCAAAAGAAGAAAATAATGTGATCAATTAAATAAATGCCAAAGACTCATCTGCTGAAATCCAATATATCTTAACTAATTTCACACACACACACACTAAACATGCAGCCTGTATTATATAAGAATGCATTGTAGTGCTTTAATATGCTTTTTAAAATTTCAAGATAAAAATCATCGCCATTCTTAATGGGGACACAGTATACGAAGCCATTGGGATCGAAGATGGGGCAATGGACAGGGGGACTATATTCGCTATTGTTATTTAATGTTGTTTTGGAAATACAGGCCAGTGCAATTAGATAAGAGATAATTAGAAAGGGGTATAACTGTGTATCTAAAAAAACAAAATAATCAACAGAAGAAATTATTAGAATCGATAGGAGAATTCAGCAAGTTGTGTGTTCTTAAAATTAATAGGCAAAAATCAATAGCTTTCCTTTATTTGAAAGCTAAACATTTAGAAAATATAACAGAAGGAGTGTATTCGTCTGAATGGCGACAGCGTTTGGATAGCGAGGACCGCGTTTTGTAAGGCCACCGCAGGACCTGTCCGAGGGAACCGTTTTATTCTGCTGACAGTCATGAATGCTACTGAGGGACGCTTTTGTGAGTAAATGAGGTAACTTCTTATCCTTGGAGGGGGAGACTCCATTGTGTAAAGTAACAGATTACCCTAAATTAGGCTGTATAGTCCATGGAATAGTAAGTAAAACACCAACAGCACACTTCGGAATTTCACGAGATAATATTAAGTCCCATGTGGGAAAATACAAGTATGAGAATAGTCGGGGGATTGCCAAAGGAGAAAAGTGCTGAGGGCTGTGCTGCCAGGCACTGAAATGTGGAATTATTGCAGAAAGTCGGGACACTTTGCACCGGAGCCCGGACAGACGAAATCAGCGAGCCGAGTACATTGGCCAGAAATAGGCTGGAAGACCTGGGGGACTTCGGTGCTTTCTGCGCGAGAAAGCCGCCATGTGAAGGCAAAGGGAAAGCACTGGAAACCTGACAAGTTGCAGTCTTTGGGGGGCCGCGAGTTACAAGTTACGGAGCAGTGTGGACAGCTCTGACAACAGGGTGCAGGAGAGCAGCCGTAGGTTAGCATTTTCCCGGCGGGAGGGAGCTGGGAAAGGATGGCGAGGTTGCTCTGCGCTGGGGAGGCTGCGGGTGAGCAGCAGGGAGAGGGAAGGAGTTCTTCACTTCGCTAAGTCTGGGGAAAAACGACTTCAGTGTTTTAAAGACAAAAAGTTGTACATCTTCATATAGATGACCCAACCAATTATAAAAGGGAAAAAATACGATTTGTTGAGCGTAATTCTAGAAACGTCGTGATAGACATGAATACACTAACAGGCGGATAGAAATAGTTGTATAAAAATTGGATCACATGATGAATGCTATTTATCCAAAATGCATTAAGTTTTATTTTAAGGAACTGCTGAGCATCAAACAAGTGCTTCTTTGCTTTTTCTCTATGTGAAAACCGACCGGTTTCTAAACGACCCCTGAACAGTTAAAAAGAAAAAAGAAAAGAGGATGATAAACAATCCCTAAGTTAGAATGGCTGCATCACTGCGGCTGCAGGTTGAACTGCCCACAGCTCCTGTCAGCTCACTCCGGAGATGCGGCCCTCCCACCACCCGACTCTTGCCCACCCGCCAGGGTTTAGTAGCTATGTCGGGGTTGGCTCATTTTAAAGTTTTACGGTACCTGCAATCTGTTCTGTAGCAATAATTTCCCAGAACTGCTTAGTCCTGACTCTACGTGAAATATTCTATAGGCGCTATTTGCCAAGAGCTGATACTCCGTAACGTTTCCATTCTTGAGTTGATTATCTGGATTTGTTGTTTGCTGAGCAAGGTTTGTCAGGAGTAGCTCCTGGTGCTGTCACTGCTGGGTTTGGTTATGGTTGAGGGTGTCTGTGTGTTGCCTTTATTGCATGAAAAGAATCTGTGGCGCTTCCCCTTTCCTTGACAGTCCCGTGGGCTTCCCCTGCGTGGGAGCGGTCTGGTGCGGAAGCAGGAAGCCGCGTGAATACCTGCCTGGGAACAGCACCTCTGTGGCCAGGGACACTCATGAGGTTCCCCTGTGGCTCTTGGTTATTGCACGAAATGCATTAGACACCCACACAGAGAACACTGTGTAGCAGCACATTGCACAGTGCAGCTATTAGGAGCTTTATTTCCTCTGTTCTTGAAATTCAGTGACTTCAGTGGGCCGTGTCTGTCGATCTCTCAGCACCAGCTTTTCCTGGTACGTGATGTGCCCATCTGACATGCAGATTCCGGAGTATTTCTATTTCAGGTGAGTTCTTTAAAAACATCTTTGAATCTTTTAACATTTGTTCTACTCTTTTATTATAATTATCCCTGTTCTTTTCCATTTTATTTTGTGCAGGTCCTCGAGTCTGTCTGCCACGTCCTTGACAGCATCTTCAGTGACTTTTGTCTTCCGTGTCTCTTCTAGGAAGACTTTCAATTCGTCTTAATTACTTCTTTAATTTGAAGGAATTATGCACATAATAAATGCACATAATAAAAACAAACCCAATTAATACCAAGGCATAGACAGAAAAGGTTAAGTTTCTGTCTCATTATAGCAACCTGGGCCCTCTGGCCATCTCGCACAGGTTTCCCTGTGTTCTCCTGGAAATTGTGTCCACAAATGGCAGCACTATCTACACAGAGAAAGGCGTACTATAACAATTAAAAAAAAAATCATGTTAGCACTTATAATTTGTTATTTTCATGGTTGCATTTTTTTTGGACATCAATACTAGAATTTACTTATGAACATTTAAGCTTTTTCATTTTTCACATTTTGTTCTTAAAATGCTATTTAATACAACTATGTTTTCACCCACGTGCAAGAATATCTCGGATAAAATTTTTGAGGTGGAATTCTAATTCAAATGTCACCTGCTGTACTGTCACAGTTCGGGGGCGGAGGGACCCACTGGCATCCGGTGGGTGGAGGCCAGAGATGCTGGCGAACACCCTACTGCACAGCCGGCCCCACAACAGAGAACCATCCAGCCCAAGTGGGAGTGGGTTTGCGGTTGAGGGACTCTGTGCTGTAGGATATAAACTGCGACCACATGGGCCTTAAGCTCAAGTCGCCTGAGGGGGAAGCAAGCAGGGTCCAGTCAAACGAGAGGGTCCCAAAGAAAAGCAGTGTCTGGCTAGGAATAAATGACCTACTAAAGGCATATAACAGCGTAAGGATAATAGATAATTTGGGGGAAAATTAAAACCAAAACATTATTAAAGGGAAGTAATAAATACATTAGACTATCAAGGAACAGATAGTAAAGTGAATAAAGTAAACAGCAGTAAAGTGAATAATAGTGCAGAGGTCAGACATTAAAATACAATAATGACAATAATACTCTAATAAATAAAATGCATTAGGTTGAACCATCTGCAAATGTCTTTCTGTAGGCTAAAAAACAGTTGAATATTGATAATTCTATATGTGTCAATCTAATAAAATTGCCTACTCTTTGACAAGGAGTGGTCCAAGTATTACAAAGACATTGTCTCACCTGTTCTGCAGCTCAGGTTGGTGAGTCGTTCTCGGGATGCAGAGGGCGCCTGCGCTCTGGCGTTTAAACATCTCCTCTAAAATCAAAACGCACAGCCGGACGGAGCCCTTGGTTACCTGTTGTCAAAACCCACGCTCCACGGTCTTCAGCGTGAAGCTGATATCCTCCCAGAGTGAAGAAACAGAAAGGAGATGAATCAAGTTAAAACGGAGGTGCTACAAGAAGAGGGCGGCGGCGGCGGTGTGAGGTGTGGACGGCAGGTCGCGGCGCTGTAGGGAACGGAAGGAGCGAAAGGGCAGAGCCGGCTCAAGGGGGTCAGAGAGGCCACGGACGAGCTCAGCCTGCTGCTCAGAGACCACATCACGTTCCTGGAAGTTTTTAATGGAGAAAACCAACCCTGAGATCTGTCTTGGTGAAATGATCTAACTCCAAGGACGGAGAAGGAAGGCCACGAGATTTCAGGCAGGAAAAAAAGCTACAGATGGCCTAAAAGAGGCCGCTAGGCAACAACTGTATGCAAACCTCTCCCGACACAGCGCTGTCACAGAAGCACGCGTCACGGCACTGTGGGGGAACTAACGCGAGCCCTAGTTTTTGTTCCCAGTGAAGTTGTTCTTTATGCTCAAATTCAATAAAAACTCATGATCAAATAGGCAACGAGCCCCTTCTGATAAAAACTGGTGTCCAAATTTGAACTGATTAAAAATAAAGAACTCAGACCCGGGGAAGGGGTCCTGGAAGGGCTGGCGGTTGGCATGGAGACGTAGACCTGGAGTGAGCACCTGCGTGATTACATCCACGCAGCGCTGGAAAGTCAGGCATTTGAAAAAAGAGATTGTAAAGTAAGATTTTAAAATAATCGGTAATACAGAGAAATAAAATTCTTGTCCTTATTAGTAAAAGAAAGGGGAAGTGCCCATGCTGAATGACCTAGTCTTTGCTCCACTGTTCTGACATAGAGCTTCGGTGGAACTATTTTATCTTTAAAATTTTCTTTCTGAGGTTGGAAAAAAATGTAATACTATCTATCCATTATTAAAGCTATAAAATTAGTCGTTATGATAACTAAGGACAAATCATATGGCTCTAAAACTATCCAAAACTATGACAAAACACTGAACATAAAACAAAAGACGTTACATAAAAGAAAGGAATAGAAAGTATTTCATCCTGAGCAAAAATGGCGGGGAGCATGGACAACTTGCTCTGTGAAAATCTATTAGCATAATCCGTTGTGTTGCCAGATTTATGAAGAAACCATATGGCCATCCTGGTAGATGCAGAAAAAAATTCAATTAAATTTAACACTCGTATGTGATCAAATAACAACTCTTAACAAGCTAATAAGAAAAGGGAACAATCTTAACTTGATAAAAGACCTTGACAAAACAGAAATCATCTTGTTTCTGTGGTGAAACATTAGAAGCCTTATTTTGTTCTTTGAACAAGAAAACATCTATTATCACTGTTTCAATTAATATTGTACTAAGACCCTCGCAAGTACAAGCCAAAGAAAAAGACCCCCTCTGGCTTTGCCCCAAAATTCCAAACTAAATAAAATATCCAAAGTGAAGAACTGGAGAGAAAGAAACACAGATATTATTTCCAGCAATGATGAATTAGAAAATGTAATTATAAAAGTTTCTGCCAACAATGCAGCGAAACTTAACAATATGGGGATAAATCTAACAAAATGCAAGTATGACAATTTAAAAGTAACTAAATTAGTAGAAATGTGTTCTGGATTTACAAGTGGGAGGACAACCTTATGGAAATATCAATTCTGTTAATTCCAGCCAAAATCCCACGGGGCTGTCGGTGAAACTGGACATTCGCTTTTATCGTAAAATCCACACGGAAGAGTAAACAGCTAAGAACAGCGAGACACGTCTTGAAGAAGAAAGGGGGGTGGGGTGGGGAGACGGCCTGACCGTGTACCCGGCTTTATAAGATTATAGTAATCAGAACAGGATGACATCAGCACAGGAGATGAACAAAGAGACCAAGAACAGGGAGCCCAGGGCTCAGAAGCTGACCTGTGTATACTTACTCCCGCCAGAACTCTACCAAAGCGCTACGTCAAAACCGTGTCAGTCCAGACTAGACAATGCGGTATCAGTACAGGGACAGTCAGGCATCATGGAGGAAAAATACAGTTAAATATATACCCGACACCTTATCCCATGACACATTCCAGGTAGGCTAAGGAGTAAAACTTTAAGCTGTGTTGAAGAAGAAATAGGACAATGGCCAATGCTGGCAAAGGTGTGGAGAAAAATGACCCTTCCGCCCCGTGGTGTGTACGGGGGTGGAGTGGGGAGGGAGATACAAATGGGACAGAGTCTGCGGAAGACAGTTTGCCTCTTCTAGCGAAGTCGGTGACGGGTACACCACGCCACTGACTCACGATATATCCCCGGCATAAGTCTCACGCACACGGATGTTCGTTGTAGCGTTGTTTGTAAAAGGGAATATTAGAAAAAAACCCCTAAATTCCCATATGTGGAAAATGGATAAATCATGCCATATTTATACAATAGAATACTAAACAGTAGTTGTAATGAAAATTTAGACCTAAATATGCCTATATGGGGAACAGGAAGGGGACAGAAACCTCAACTGTATGAATGACGTCACTGCTTTGAAATTAATGATATCTACAGCGAAAGTAGAAAATGCAGGTAAACGACGTACATTACTATGTTGACAACTGGCATCTGCTTCCCTCTTGGGAAGCAATTTGTCTCTATTTAGGGGAAAAGGGGATTAATAAATTCAAAAAGGAAAACCAGACAACATATTTTGGAGAAAGAGACTTCTCAAAGAGGGTGCCCCATGCTATTAAACTTTGATTAATGTAGGAGTATGAGGTGACAAGAAATGTGTTCTTAAAAGTTGAATATTCTAGTTCAAAGATTTTAATGTTTGCACATTTTACAATTATCATGTATTACTTTTGTAATTAAGGAAAAATAGTTATTAAGAAGTTTTCAACTATACAAGGAATCAAAGAAATTCAAATTATAACAATGACATTCCATGTTATACAGACTAAATCATCAAAGATTTAATTAAAACAACAAGATCCCTTATTGGAGAGAGTTCAGGGAGACTCACGCTCTCCTTACTGCTGGCAGGATATAAAGCAGCATGGATTATTTGAAGGGCATCTGAACTCTGGAAGATAGATCCTAGGCATTGTATTTCTACTTTGAGTAGCAAAGGTCAGAGATGTGTGAAAATATTTATACACAAAGAGATACGTTGTTTCTTAAGTTATAAAAGTGAAATATAGGCGGTCTCTGCATGCTCAGGGATCGTTACGTATTTAAATAAGACGTCTACATCATGATGGAATACGACTCAAATGGTAAAGTAAATTTTCCAAAAACATTCAATTTTGTAGGAAAAGAAACATTTGGCATATATTATATATTATTAAGCTTAAAAGTGAATTTCAAAGCAGTATTACTGATCAGCATCTATTTTTCTGTGTGTGAAAATATACACAAGCATGTGTTGGAAAGGGGGGAAAGAAGAGTGGGGGTGGAGAGGGAGAGAGAAAATAAATGGGTAGAAGGAAAAAGACCCCAAAATGTTAAACGCACCAACTCCCGGTGTTCACAGTGGTTTCTGTAATGCCTGTCTTTGTGCGGCGTATTTGTATCACTCTCATGGCGGTTTTCACACGAAAGGCAAGATGTGCGGGGTGAAGGCGGCGATGCCCCTGCTGCCCCACGCACCCTGTCCGGTGTGTGCAGCCGGAGCCCTGCTCGGGACCCCGGGACCTGTGGCCGGTGGGGTCAGATTCCTTCTGGTCCAGTTTCTTTTCATTTGCTCTGACGCCACGCGGCAGAAGTAGCTTAGAATTCACCCCTCTGAACCAGCCTTTGTACCGCACGGCCATTTGGAAGAGCACAGGAAAAGAGACGTTGCTGTAGGGCGTATCCATGCGAGCAAACCAAGGAGTCAGAAGCATCGTCGGGCGGCACAGTTGCCGGCCCTTCGTCCCCACGCGCGCACACGGCCAGGCGGATAACCACACGCGAGGCTCGTGTGTGAGGAGTCCGCGTGACCCACGGGCAGAAGGGAATCAGAATCCCTCCAGGCCTGAACTGCAAATGAACCACCGGGGAGGAGGGCCACTTCTGTTGTGAAAATAAAGGCCCTAATTTGATAAGGAGATTAAGGGAGTGGACGGAGGGGAAGGGAGGTTGCCTTGTTAAAAATTTACCATTGTTAATGGAATTCATTAATCACTCCCATCTGCTGTTTCTGGCTATAAAAATAGCAAACCGAGAAGGAACATTACGGAGGCCTCACACCTCCAGAGTGTTCTTATACTTCTTAAGGAATATGGATATTTGGCATTTACATTTAGCAAAAGTGAAGGTTTATTCAAATACCAAGTTCAGTGTATATGTGTATAAATACCTATGCGAGTATCTAGCAGTAACCGAGGACAGCACACACAAAGTGCTCTGGAAATAACGTGCAAAAGACGCTGAGCCCCTGCAAGCAGCTTTCTTGCTCACATGTCCAGCACATTCTCACGTTCTCCAGGCAGCAAGCAGGTGGCCGGTTTGCGGATGGTGACGTCTTTACCTCCTGACTCTGCCGGACGCCTGTGCAGTCACAAGTGACGAGTTTTCCTTAGCTGCTCTGAGATTTTTGGAGTCAATGATTTCCAAAAAGATGTCTGTTTTTTTTCCCCCCAGGAAATTCGGGAGAGGAATGGCTAATTTATTTGAGACTATAAATATACATTGTTAAAATATCAGATAAGGAAAAGATGGAGTAGGTTAAAAAATAGTTTATTTTTCAGCACATTTGGGTGCCTGCTCCATGGGACCTGCAGTTAGAGACAGTTAATGCTCGGCCCCTACCCTCAAGGTTAGCACCTAGGGGGACCCCTCCAAAAGGACAGCTCCTTACAGTGTCTAGAGCAGCAATGCGTACAAAGTACCCAAGTATCCGGGGCTCGGGTGTTAGGAGCGTGGTGATTATTGGTGCTATTCATGAATGTTCTCCGTCTCTAGAGCACACGGCAGGGTTACACATCTCTGCTCCCTCCCGTAGGTTGGGTGTGGCCATGTGACTTGCCTTGCGGTGGTGGTCGAGGGGGATCCTCCCTGAGTCTAAATTCCTGAGGGATTAACGTGGCCCGAGTCCCGCTGCTGACCGTCCGGCACGTGTCACGGGAGTGAAGGACGGGCTGTTGCTGGGCCCGCCGCTGAGCCTCGGGGGCCGTCTGTTACTGCGGGACAGCTCGGCCCTGCTGGTCACTGCAGGGAGGGAGTGACAGGTGGGCTGCGACGGGAGGGCTTAGCCCAGGGCAGGAGTGCAGGGTGAGCAGGACCAGGGGAACAGAGGCCCAAAGCTGCAAGGCCGTGTTCCTTGGCCCTGACCACACCTCCCTGGGTCCTCGCCCGCTCTGTGGGGGCCCCTCGCCTCTCCCCAGACTGCGGGTCAGCACGGCGTGTAGACCACAGCCATCTCTGTTCTCCTACCCGATCCACCCAACAGCTGTGAACACGTGTGTGCTGACGGGCGCACACAATCGTCTCACGGCAGTATTCGTGGTATTCAAGAACTGGAAACCCGAGTGTGCACTCTTGGTAGCATAAATAAGGACTTTTCAGCACACACACACACACGCACACACACACGCACATACACACGATGGGACATCACACAGCCGTGAGAAGAAACGCACTACTGAAGTTTGCAACAGCGTATGTGAATGTCACAGACGTGACGCTGAGCCAGGGATCAGACGCAGAAAGAAGACCATGTGTCCATTTATATAACAATTGAAATAGGCACCAAAACCCCAAAACAACACCCCCCACCCCCAAACATAAAAACAACAAAAATATCTAGGACACAGGAAGCCGGGATGGACGGTGGCTGCTCTGGGGAGAGGAAGGGAGCGGGGACCGAGGACCGAGGGCAGGAGTTGGTTTTGTTCTGATTTTGATCTGGGGGTGGGTAGAAGCGTGTTCACTACGTGCAAACTCACCAAACTGTGTGCTTCTGATTTGTTCAGTAATTTTATACTGCAATTAAGAAGTTTACTACAATTAATCCTTCAAAACAATTTTCAACTTGAAATAGAAAATTTATTCCAATTGGACACTCTCTAAAACCATTGTGAAGCTTTTTGTAGCTGCCAGCGTCTTTTGCTTTTCATTAGATCTGTGACTTCGTGCACAGAACGAGACACCCTCACGGGTGCCTCCCCGGCAGAGGCTCGTCTGGGGACTTAGGCTCCACCGTGCGAGGGGTGTGCAAGGGGAGGGAGGGTGCGGTCCGGTGGGCAGGAAGGGGCGGGAGCCGGACTCAGAGCCAGGGTCTTGCCCCAGCTCTCCTCACTGGCTCTGAGGACCTCGGCCAAGTGCCTCACGTTTCCCAGTCATCCCACGTCCTCCTCTACCCAACGGAGTCACCGAGCATCACGATGAAGTTGTGTGGAGGTCGCGTCACCCAGTGTGCACGAGGGACCCCTGGCGACCACAGGAGTCTACGCAGACGGGCACGTTCAAATCAGGCTCCAGAGAGAGGTGGCGCTTGTGCTGTGTGCTTCCGCCTCTTCCGACCACGGCTGACCTTTCACGGCCGCCGCGTCTCTCTGACAGTGGTGTTTCCAGACCCGAACACGGTCTGCGAGGGAGCCGGGAACCAAGCGCCGGGGTTGGGCACTGGCGTCAGAAGGCCTTTCTGCACCCATTGCTGTGGTGACATCTAAAGTCTCCCATCAGCTATTTTCAACCAGTTGTGCAAATTCAGGGTCCTGTTTCTGTTTCCCAAATATACAACGTAGATTTCTTGGATAATATTCTTTCAGGTAAAGAAAAGGAGGTGAGTGCTTGTTATTGGTGCCATGGGCAGCTCTTGCTCTGTAGGGAGATGATCTTCCAGGGCTGGATAATCTTACAGACGGAGCTCTCAGCCTTATAGACGTAGGCTCTTCTCATTTGCTTATATCCATCCGCACTGTGTGCACAGGAAAATGTAAAAACAACCTGAAAGGCAAATGTGATCCCCTGCGAGCCTGTAACCCCACACGTGGCCACGTTCATGCTCCGTGCACCCTCCGGGCTTCATCCCCCTCCTGCTAGAAGCCATGCTAGTCACCAGCGTGGGCATATGATTTGGGGTCTGGCTTTTATGGAACACTAAATTACATATAATTCTACTGTGCTCATATAGAATTCATAATTATTCTAAACATACAGGGAGAATAGCATTATGAAAGCCTTTAACAGCATCATTAAAAATTTTACAAGAATTTCTGAAGACACTGCAAATAGATCACCCGGAGACATCTTCAAGCATCTCAGCGCCTACCTAAAAGCCTCCAGCAGAAGCAACCAGGAAGTCCTGCAGCGGATGAGCGAATGCGGGAGCTGTCGCCCATCCAGACAGTGGAGTATTATTAATCACTGAGAAGAAATGAGCTTTCAAGCCATTTAGAGACACGGGGAAGCTTAAATGCAGCTCACCAAGTGAAAGAAGCCAACGTGAAAAGGCCGCGTCCAGTGTGACTCCAGTTATATGACACTCTGGCAAAGGGGAAACTACAGAGACGGTAAAAAGATGGAGTTCACCAGGGGCTAGAGGGAGAGGGGGTTGAATGGGCAGAGCACGGGGTTTTCAGGGCAGTGAACGTACTCTGTGTGACACTGCCATGGTGGATACATGTTGTACCTTCGTCCCAACCCATAGGACGTGCAACACCGAGAGTGACCCCCCAAGTGAGCTGCGGGCGCTGGGTGAAAACAGTGTGCCAATGTAGGTTCAATCGTCGTGACAGATGTCCCGCTCTGGCGCGGGATGTGGACAGTGGGATGGCTGTGCACATGCAGGGGCAGAGGACACGTGAGAGATCTCTGTGCTTTCTGCCCAGTATTGCCTTGAACCTAAACTGCTCTAAAAAACAAAGTCTTAACAAATGAACAAACAAGCAAAACCATCCATGGCTTTGTTCTGCAATGAGATCAGACCTCAAGGTACAGCACGTGGCTCTGCCCCAGCCAGGTCCGCGAGGCTCCGCCCTGGTGCCAGCTTCCCCTCCCCTGTCCCGGCACACACCCCAGACCTCAGCTCCGTGTCGCGGCTTCAAGGGGAGCATTCTGGGCTCCCACCCAGGGGGCCCAGGAGCTGGTCCCGTGTGCTCCCACAGAAGCCAGGACCTCTTTCCTGCCTGTGTCACAATGAGTGAGCCCGCAGCTGTCTGTGGACTCATCACTCCATGCTGTCTCCTGGAGGATGGAAGCCACAATGCCTGGGTGCCCGGCACCCGCTCAAGTCTGGTAGACATTCAACACAACTGCCCGGAATTTCAGAATCAGCTCATCACCCTAGTATCAGAACAATTTTTTGTATGTATTATTTCCTTCTGGTCTTTGTTGGTATGTGTATCTAATTTTTGTAAATTCAGAATTAGTATATTCATTATTTTATGTTAAAGTGCCTTTTAAAATACGCCCCTCCACCACAAATGCGCATAGTATATCACCTACGTTCTCCCCGTCCACTGGGGGAGAGTTTGTTGAAGTCAAGCTCTTCAAGGTGGCAGGGGGTGCTGCCGGCCAGGGTGGGGGTGGCACTGCAGGCAAGAGAGAGGCCACAGGGCCCCACCTGGCTCCCAAACCTGCCCAGAGCAGACTCTGCCTGCTCGGGAGCCCCAGAGCCTGTTCTTCTGCAGGGGAGCTGCAGGGGACGGAGGTCCGTTCCCGCTGTCCGGCTGTCCGAGGTCCCCACGTCCCAGAGGCCGATGGCGTGGTGTCTGTGGACCGACCGGCCGATTTCACTCAATTTCGTCCAGGCAAAGCAAGAGCCACACATTTCTTTAGGTGAACAGGATAACACGTCATAAACTGCACGTATCATCCCCACGGCATAATCGGTCCTGTCACAGCCGTTTGGAGAGCGTGGATTTGAGGGTGGTCCTCTTCATGGATCAAGCGGTGTAGAGAACAGACCAGATCAGGTGACCTTCTGGCTCTTTATAGAACCTGGTGTTGTTGGCCCCATTTTAAAGGTGAGCGATGCCCTGATCCCTCTGCCAGCGCCTCCCCCTCACTTTTCCTGCTCCTCTTCCTTCCCCACCCCCGCTAGGGAGACTGGATATGGAGCAATGGTAGTGCGAGGTACGGCCTAGAGGGTATCTGTCGTCTGCCGTCAGTGACTCTGGACCGACCTGGAAATCCCAGGGGAGCACTCCAGGGCCCCTGGAGAAGCTGTGTGGTCTCCCCAGTAAACTTGCTAACAACAGAAAAAAAGCCTCGACATACTCATGCGCATCTGAAACAGAATCTGACGAGGATCCCGGGGCGTTTGGAGGAAAAAACCCGTTCGGCATCAGTTTGAGAGCTCTCGGGTCAGGATTTCAGAACCGCGTGTCTCTGCTCTCTGGCGCTCTGGCTTCACGGTTCTCTCCGGACGGGTCATCGTTTCAGCAGCACGTTTCCTTCTTGCTAAAGTGCACTTGCCTTTGTTCCCACGGGGACGAGCACAGTAAATAGAAATCAGAGCTTTGTCCTGTGCGGAAGACACACCACCGTGCTAGGTCCACCCCGTGAGTCTGACTCCAGCCTGGGGACTTCAAGCATCAGCACAACCAGATGAAAATGGGGAAATGCGGTTCAGAGCCAGACTGGAGCGCTCACCCCCAGATAACGGGTTTAATGACTATTTTCCCAGGACAGGCCGACTGTTGAAATCAGATAAATTGACTGGCGGTTTTGGCATTATGCAGGCCGTCTTGAATATCAGATTCAGTTTGTGTAATCAACCAGACGGCCGTGTCACCTCTCCGTCCCCCTCCACAATGGCTTTTCTTCTCTCAGTTCTTCACGCCATCCCAAGTGGGAGGGGGCCGTGGCCCGGGCACCAGTGTTGGCGACTGGGCCCTGGTGTCAGCACCAGCTGGGTGATTTACTCGCGCTGTGACCCCATAAGCCTGGTCGTTCTCTGCAAAGTGGAGACAACCTTTTCCCCGGCTGCCACAACCTGTCGTGGAGAATCAAGTGTGGCCCTGGGGTAGCCCCCCGAGAAGCACAAATGGCTTTCCAGTAAGAGACGCGAACGTAGTCCCGTTTCTATTTCCTCCCCATCCTCTGCAGCGCAAATCAGTTAGAGCTCTAAGTAAGAGGCAAGTCTCCTTCATTTTTGTCCCCGGAACATAAATAAATGTTCTGTAAATATTTGCTGAATCCGGTCATTAGCTCAGGAAATTCACTGAAAACCATCATTTGCTTGACAAGAAAACAAACATCCCAGCCCGGCGCGGTGGCTCACGCCTGTACTCCCAGCACTCTGGGAGGCTGAGGCGGGCGGATCGTTTGAGCTCAGGAGTTCGAGACCAGCCTGAGCAAGAGTGAGACCCTGTCTCTACTAAAAAAAAAAAAAAAAAGAAGAATAGAGAGAAATTAATTGGCCAACTGAAAATATATAGAAAAAACTAGCCGGGCATGGTGGTGCATGTCTGTAGTCCCAGCTCCTCGGGAGGCTGAGGCAGGAGGATCACTTGAGCCCAGGAGTTTGAGGTTGCTGTGAGCTAGGCTGACGCCACGGCACTCTAGCCTGGGCAACAGCGTGAGACTCTGTTTCAAAAAATAATAATCATAATAATAATAATCCCAGTTCTAATTACTCCCGCACTTTCAACTGGCCAGGGTTTGTGTTGTTTTCTTTGTCATCTAAGCTCATCACTGACAGCTGAGTTTCGGGGGCCAGGAGGGGATCTCACCTGGACCACTGCACGTGGTCTGCCGTGTGTGTCCCACCTCATCACAGAACAGCTGCCGGTTCCACTACATTATTAACCAGACTCCTTCTTTGCATGGATTTGCCTCAGAAACATATTCTCCAGCTGGAAACTGGCATGTGATGTAGAAAGTGCAGCAGTGAGATGCCATCTGTTGCATGTGCCCGGCTAAGGCTGCAGAAGACACCGGAGTGCGGGCCGAGGGGCAGGGAGCGGGAGGCCCTCCGCCGACCGGGGTGGTAATTGCGCTAAGGTTTTGCAGGGCAGCTGGACAATCTGTAGCAAAATCCATTTAAAACTGTGGACATTTGGATCCAGAATTCCTGCTTGTAGACATTTATTCCCAGGAGCCAGCAAATGTGTACCAAAGTGTTTGTGAAGAGATGATGTGGTCTGTGGCTAAATAAGGAGCGTGTGCACCGCGTGGTCTGGGCCGGTGCGCTTCACCCTTGTAAGAACGACGTTCTGGACCCATCGCGTTCTGTGGCACAGGCTCCAGAGTTTTATTAACAGTGATTTTTCCCAAGGCCGTTGTGATCGTGCATAATGTTTTCCTTTGTTTATCTACAGTTTTCGTATTTTCCACAATAAACTTTTATTATGGGCAAAATACAAACAAATGTATAAAAAGGGTCTGGATCTTCCAGGACCCAGAATTAGCCTTTGCCGCAGGCTCTGTTGACAAACTGCATTAACAAGAACGCACTCGGGACGGCTGTGGGACACACAAAGGCAGACACTAAGTGAAGAATATTAAATATTTACGTGACGCAGAGGCCCTGGGGAAGCACACACATGGGACAGGGGCCCTCAGGGCAGTTCTGAGCTCACGTGGCAGGCGGTTGAGGGGATTGTTTAGGGGAAAGGAGGAGGCGAGGGGAAGAAATATTTGCTTCAGGAAGGGGTTGACATTTGGGTATCAGGATGGAGCCCGTTTGTTGGGAGGATTTCTTAAGCGTTTTCTGAAACCTGCCATTTCCTCTTTAGAGTAGACGTGGCTCTGGCCTCACTCCGCTGGTTCCTGTCTTGACACCTACCAAGACCTGCCCTGAGCGGCAGGTGCGAGCTGGTACCTGTGCAGACACACAAGGCCACGTTCTGTGCCACACCTGGGCAGACCCCTAATCAGTTGCAGCCCTTTGGCCAACTCAGGTGACAGCCACAGGTTACTGAGAAATGAGACACAGAGCACAGTGGTTGAAAATACTATCCACTTAAAAAAAAATCAAATGTCTTTAGTGTTTCTGTTTAGTTAAAAAGTCCTGTTCTTATCCAAAACATCTTGCATATGCTGCCTGGAGCATAATAGATGCCCAACAAATATTCGTAGGATGAGTAAATGAATGGGTGTGAATGAATGAATGTGGTTGGAAAGAATCATCAGTGTTCTGCGGGCTGCTCTCTTCTGTCCACGAAAGTGATATAGTGGATCATCATGCCGTGGCCTCTGCAAATCGGACCCACGTTTTTTGCGTTCCTGCGCTGTCTGAGGCCGTGTCTGCGGTTGTGTTCTCGGTAGAGATGAAGACGCACCTGCCGGAGGCCTGGGGATGGGTACGGCAGATCTCAGGATTAATGTCAACGGGATGTGACCCACGGTCTCAGGGCCTGCAGAGGTCACTGTGGGCCAGAAGGTGCAGAGAAGGTTTTGTACAAGAGGTGACCGTGAGGTGGCCTCAAAGGGGTGGTGGGACTTGGGCAGCCGCGAGGCTGGAACAAAAGCCCCAGAGACGGAAGGCGGGGCGGGGTGGGGTGCTCAGGGACCAAGTGACCACCGACACCGTGCTGGCAGGAGCAAAGCCAAATCAGACTTTGCTGCATGGCACGGGGGTAAGACAGGTCACATTCTTTATTGTTCTAGGTCCGATAAACCTTCCTAAGCCATGGGGTGGTGAGAAGTTGAAACTTGAGCGTCTGCTCTCCTGCTCCCACCATCCCTACGGTTGGTTCAGGGTGGCTAATGGCCTGGCAGGGCCACGGCTCGGGTGCTGCTGTCCAGGACTGGGTGGTCCAGCCAAGGACAGTGACTTCCGTGCGGGCCACAGCTTCCCTCCCCACCCTCTCCAGCAGAAGTGGCCTAACCGCCTCCGCCGGCCATCGCCATACTGTTCCTGCCTTGCGGACACCCTGGGGCTGTCAAGGAGCCCGACTTCTAGAAGCAGTTGCTCCAACCTCTGCTCCCTCCCGCTCACTCAGCTTTCACCTCTCTGTCCTTCCCTCTCTGCTTGAACGGGCCGGATCCTCCCATCAGAGCTCACGCGCCCTGACCGGCGATGCCTCCTGGAAAGGCTTTCGTTCTCCGCCCCCGCCGGTGCCGGCTCAGGCTCTGCCTTGTAGTGGATCACACCCCTCCGCAGAGGTCATCTCTGCATCCACAGCCCTGCACCTCCCCTCCCCACTCTCTGTGGACGAGACAACATTCATCTCCCACATGCCGCGCGGACGGCCTCAAGGTCAGGAATGGTGGGTGACCCAGTCCCGGTGGATCCCCAGCACCAAGCCGAGAACCAAGCCTGTGGAAGCCACCAAGACTGTTACCTGGACAATCAGCAGAACCTACCATATGGGGTGATGGAGAGAAATCAATAAAATAATACCAGCAAAGGACCTGGGGGCTGAGTCGGAACCCAGAGAGGCACGCTGGGCGGAAATCGTGCCCATGGCAGCTCGTGCTTACTGAGCATTTGCTACATCCAGGCGCTCCTGGGAATACCTGGGACTCGATGGAACACCAAACCCTCCTGTCACTCTACAGGCAGCCCCCACCGTTATCCCCACCTTACACTCTAGGGAACAGACACGGATACAGGCTAAGAGGCAAGGCCACCATCCTGTGATCAGCAGGGTCTTCCTGTGGCCCTGTACCCTTCCGCCTCCCATGTCCTAACCTGGACAAGGCCAGCAGTGACCTACACGGGTGACGGGAATGGCCAGGGAGCACTGCGGACTGTGGGTGGGGGAGAAGCCGCCTGTACAGGGCAGCTGGCTGCAGGCAGACGTGAGGACCTTCCAGGCCAGTGGCTTCTGTTTTCTGCAGAAGATGAAGTCGGGAATACCGTCTGCTCAGTGTGCGGTGCGATGGGGCCGGCGTGGCGGGGAGGCTTCGTGGGAATAGTGACGATGACGATGACGATGATTGTAACAACAGCTGACACGTGCACAGAGAGTGACCACAGGTCCTGTTGGCAGAGCCCACGGCCCCTGTGCCTGCCATGCCGGGTCCTCACCGGGAGTGCCCCTTCCTCTCATCTCATCCTGGAGCCACTCTGCCCGGAGGTCTGCCGTGCGCTGGGCCCTGCGCTCAGCCCTGCACACACAGTGTCACCCTGCACGTCATCTCTAAGCCTTCGGTGCTGTGCTCTGTGCAAAGCAGGAAAGGTCAGTGAGCAACTGCGAGGACCCTCTCAAGGTTGCAGACCCTGGGTGTGTAACGGCCCCAGCGTGAGCGCAGCCCGTAGCAGGGGACTCAGTGACACCTCAGCTCATGGGGTGGGCTGCAAGGAGAGCAGCAAACTCCCCCCCACAGGACGAGGACCTAGAACGTTAAAGAAAAGCGGAGTTCAGAGACATCTCGAGCCCTCCCTCTCCTAGCATTCTGCCTGGTGCAAGCTGGTCAAACTGCCTGCAAAGCGAGTCGGCAAACAGAAGCACAATTTGCAGCCCTTGTCTTGTATTCGGATTATCAGCGGCTCTGATAAAATGAATAAGGTGGGAAGTGGTTGGCGGGTCTGACTTCCTGTTTGCCATATGCTTTGGCGAAGCCCAATAACTGCATGTGTTACGGATAGTTTTGTTGAACCCACAGTCGAGACAGTTTATAATTTTTTTCCTAAAGAACAATAACTCTGACAGGGATGAGGTTAAATAAACATTTATTTGTCTCCTGTTTTCATAGGGCAGATGGAGAAGTAGTTTATGCTCAGGGAAAAGCACGGATTTTAAAAGCTTAAGTCTGGTGATGTTGTTACCAAGTACTGCTGAGCACTGTGCGATTGACCAGATGGTAAATGTCTCATTCAAATTTCCTTTATGGAACACCTGGGGAGGCGGTTTCTAAGCCGCGTTCACAGCGCTGCGATGGGGTGATTCTGTTAGGGTGGGCGTTGTTGCTATTAACCTACGAGTGTTTGCTGGTCCCCCTGATCCCTGTTCAGACCCCGTCATGTGGTTCCGTCTGTGTCTGCAGGAGGAAAGTGAGTCGCAGTTTACAAGGAATGTGATTGTAGAGCTTGTAGGCCCTAGCATGCATTTTATGTTCAGTTTCTAGAACAGAAGAAAACTTGTTCTGTAAATATTGCATATTTGCATTGCCTGATGCAACTGGCTTGCACATGTGAGCACCGCTGAAGGGCGGGGGGCATTTAATAACAGTTGTCACTGGCAGTCTATGCCGCGGAGAGATGGCACCGACAGCAGCGGTCGGTGCTGTCGGTGCAGGGGCGGGATCTCATGCTATTCTTAGGGTCTTCTCATGCCATTTGCAGTAAAATGTAAAATCCTGATTACCAAATTTAAAACAAAAAAGGGAAACCGTTTTCATTAAGATAGGATCCCTGTTAGTGTTGAAATACTCCCTTGCCCTAGTCCTCCTGCTGACGGCAGCCTGAGGGCGTGGGCTGCCCTGTGTGACACCTGCCTGCCTTGCCACTGTGCGGGGCACCACCATTTGGCATTCACACTTTGACTCACAACTGCCCCTCCAGGTGCAAAGGACAAGAGCTCCTGCAGAAAGGAGGTCAGACACTGGGGACTTCACAGACAGGACCTCTGCCTGACACAGGGGCCCTGGGGAGAGAGCCCTCCGCCCAGACGTCCCCTGCGAGGAACACACCCCTGGCCATGGCCTCCTTTCTGGGTGGGAAACTGTAGGAAGGGTTGCGTTTCCGATTCGTTTTTATGGTCTGACGTGAGCCACTTAACCTCGTCCTTCCCAGAGCTGGCTCCCCTCCCCACCTCGTCCCTGGATGAGGTTTCCGCCCCGAGTGCTGTGGCCAGAAAGCCTCATGCTCTTCCTCCCTGCTCACCAGCCCCTTCCCTGGCGCTCCCTCCTCAGGGGTGGGCTCACACCAGGGTGACAGCATCTGCCTCCCAACTGGCCTGTCCTCCTCCCGCAGGGGCTGAGCCACAGACCCAGCCCGCACGCTGCTGCCAAAAACGATTCTGTGAGGACCGCCGCATCCTGCGAAGCTGAGGCCTAATGATGCGGAACCCCCACTTCCTGCCCTCAACCTGTCATCGCACTCTCAGCCCCACCGGGACCCCCGACACTGACCCCGCTCTGTACCCCAGACACTCAAAACCCGTCTTTGCCACCCGTCACTCTGCGCTCCTTTGCTCCCCTACTCCGGGTCACTGTCCCCGCTCCTCGGCACCCGTGTCCAGCACCAGGGATCCCGCGAGTCCCCTCCTCCGCCCTCCTCTCCTGACGCCCTTTGGCCCACACATCTTTGAACTTTTACAGAATTTGCGTCTGTAGCAAATTACTTGCTATTTAATTATGTTCTGTCATATTCCTGTTGGACTTGGCTGAGCGCCGTGCACTCCTTGGAGGCAGAGACTGTCTCTGCTGCTCTGTGTCCTGATTCACACCCTGGACTCGGGGACCTTCTGCAGGAAGCCTCCCAAACGTGGGTCATCGGGTACCGCCCGCCCGTGCACTGCTTTACTTCTGCTTTTCCGGGTCGGTCTCTCTCGCGCTCTCTCTCTTAGCTTAAATGAATTCATTGTTAGAGGAACTTTTCATCACCTCCAGAAATGGAAAACTGCGTCACCTGCCATCGGCGGAAGCTGGCTGTGAAAACAATCCCTTGTGGACCGAGCACAGCTCTCCGGTTCCGCCTCACGTCTGCGAGCTGCTCCGTCTCACGTGGACGTGAGGGCTCCATGCGTTGGGGCAACGGAAAAGACACACTGGGAGCGAATTGGAACTCTTGCATCCAGGGGACTGAAGAAAAACTGACAAGCGAGCCACGCCCTCACTCTGTGATTGACAATTGTCGACTCCAATGTCCAGGTATCCCCCAAAACCACGCTTCCGCCCATACTTCAGAACCCTTGGAGACAGACCCCAGTAGCCACCGTTTACTGTGGGATTCCCAAGTAACAAGTTCTAAGTATGGTCTCATTTAAGCCACTCGGACGTTCTCCAAGGAAGAGACAATTAGTCCCCACTTTCCAGATGAGAAAACTGAGGCGCAGCAGGATAAAGTAGCCTGCCCAGGACCACACAGGGGGACACAGCCAAGTCAGGATCCAATGAGGACAAACAGCTGTCATTCTAAGTTCTAAAACAGAGAAAATTCGGTTACAGGGACATCCTGGATGTTAGAAGAACTGACAAGGGACATGGAGAAGCCCTGTTGTCAACAGCATCAGGAAGCAGCTACCCCCTCTAGGGGTACAAGGACGGACGGGGGCAGCTACCGGTGCCCAGGAACAGGCTGGGCCTAGGTGGTCGGAGCTGGACATGGGAGGAAGGAGACTCCAAAGCTCTGGCCGATGCTGCCCGAGAAGAAGAGCCGCCAGGACTCCTCCTGCACACGTCTCCTGCCAGGCTTCCACGGGGAGAGACACAGAGCCCTGTGATGCAGAGCAGAGCGTGGTGGACGGGGCGGGATGCCTCCGAGACCACAGGCACAGGCTAGCCCGGGGCTCTTCTCTCCCACGGCTGTCGTGCCGTAGTTGACTGTTGCATTTCACATGTGACGTGGATTTGTGCATGTTCCTCCCATCCCAAGAACAGGCAGCCTCTTCATACTTCCCAGCTCTAGCAACACGGCAACCTGGAGCTCTTCTAGCATCTAGGAAGTCCCTGGAATTATGTATTTTGTTTTAAAATTGTCTAAAGATAATTTTTTCACCTCTCTTTTAAGTTCATTGAAAAGATAGTGCAAAGCATCCCAGAGTGAGAGGGGTGAAAACATGCAAATTTTATTCTTGGGTTGAGAACAGACCTGAGGTCACGGGGCCTGTGGACAGGGTTGCCCCCCTTGTCTGCATTCCCGGGAGAGGCAGATGGGTGCGTTTAAGAGACCGAGGCCCCCGCATCGTACTCTCCCCATTGGCCAAGGCCGGTTCCGCGGGAGCATGGGGCAGAGAGCTGCCAGACCACACACGTGACAGGTGAGTGTCAGATGGGAGGGTGCAGCAGGCAGGCCTCAGAAGCCGGGGAGGGGCCGCAGCAGCGAGGCCCCCTTCTCCCCTGCCTGGCCAGTTAGACACGTGGAGTCAGATCCTGATTAATTTGAAGAAAACAAAGACTTGCTATTTCTTCGTTTCTTGATATTTCTTGCACATCTGAGCCTGTGGACAGAAATCTTCAACTGCAACATGGTGCCTCGTTTTGCATGAGGGGACGGCAGGAGGTCGATCCCCCAGTCCCTGCCAATGTGAGGGTCTTATTTGGGTCTCCATGGCCAGAGGTTGACAGAACACTCCGGGAGACCCTGAGCAAAGGGCAGACCGCCACCTTGGCCAGGTGTATGTGCAGCGCAAAACTAGGAAGGGGCCAGTCCGTCCTGCACAACTCCTCTTACCCAAGGGAGGACTGCAGCCGAGACAGTGGTGAGGTGGGGACAGCAGTGAGGGTCTCCTCCCAATCACAGGAGGTCACAGGTGAGCTGGGCTGAAGCCCCCTCACTCTGTGAGCAGGAAGAATGACGGTGCTTTGCTCAGCCCTGCCCAGGGACTGACGGACGCTCAGGGTCGCTGAAACATCGGAGGAGCACTGTTTTGTTCCAATCATTTCTTTTCACAACTAACTTGAGGCTGCGGGCAGGTCTCCATGTCTGTGCCTTCTTTTATTCAGTTCAGCAAATTCAGAAAACAGGAGTTTCTTGTCCTGAAAATCAAAGCTGTACGACTTCCAAAGAAGCAGGCTTCAGAAAAGAACAGGCTGTGCGGGGGATCTGAATGCCGCTTCCAGACAAAAGAGGCGCTGTCAGCTGACACTTCCTGAATACATGCCTTCCGGGTCACAGACTGAGTTTCCACCGAAGCCAATGTCCTTCTGAATTTCCTGCGAGGGCCTTGGCCGTGCAGCCTGGCAGCACTTATCTCAGAAGGTGACCCAAAGGCCAGTGCAGGACCCAAAGTCCCCAGGGGTTGTTATCCCCACACAGTGTCCCAGCTCCGGCTCCGCACCTGCCGCCGTGACCTGCTCCATCGGGCTTGTCCAGCCCGGGGCTCCCCCACGTTGGAGACAAAGAAGGGGTGGAGTTTGAGTCTCAGGACTTGGCAATGATGACAAGCAGCTGGGGCCCTTGACACTGTCTCTGGGGTGACATTCTTAGACCCCCAGAGTGGAAGTGGAATGCTCAGGAACAAGCAGAAACACCCACGTCTGGATTTTACGATGGCCCGTCATCATTAGACGTCATTCTTGTGATCTATTGGGCAATTTCTTGGAAATGTCCAAATTCTTGGAAACTCTGGGTAACTGTGCTCACAAGGCTAAAGCAGAGAAGTTAATGGGATGCTCAGGCGTCTGCGGAAACAGGGGTAAGAACAGGCTGTGGCCTCTTGCAAGGACTGCAGAAGTAGGCGGAGCCCCTGGAGTTTCCTTCGTCATGTTTGCTGACCTTAACCTTCCCTAAGACCCTTGAACAAAATCTGTGCTTTGCACTTTACAACCGCGATGGGCTTTTGTGGCTGGAAGAGGAAAGCCAATTTGTCGGGAGGAATTATTCAGAACTGTCTCTCCCAGGCCTTGACGAACAAAGGAAGAGCATTTGCAATTTGAACAGAAGCCACTGAAAGGGTGTCTTTTAGACTTAGAGATGTGAGGGGTTGATACACTCTGGGTCCCCCCATTTGCATTTTAACCGCCCTTTTCAGGCCAGGCCATTGTGCACAGCAAAGGCCCCGCCCGAGACAAGCTGTCTTGGCAGCTGGACTCTCTGCCCCATTGTTGGCAGGTGTTTCTGGAGGACAGTGGTCATTTTAATACTCTTGTTTCAGTTTCTTTTGGTATGTTAACGTCTCCCTCTTTTTAGAAAGAACTTTGCCTTTTATTTCACCCGTGCAAATAGAGAAATAGAATTCCAAACCGTTAGCCTACTCATTAATATTTATGACACGTGACTGGGGTAAGAACACCTGTTCTATAGGTGTGTCACAGGGGAACACATAAGCCGAGGCCCGCGAGAGCTCGTGCACGCTCGTATAACAGGCACTGACGATGATGCTCTGTGTAACCTTAGATATTGCTGTTATCTTCTCCACCTCGAGGACTACTGAAGCCTCTCTCCAACCATGCTCGGTTGTCGTGAATCAACAGAATTCCATTGGAAAGACCAAGAACTATAGAAAGAGGTTTCAGTGAAGTACAGGGACTCACCACCCAAAAAACCCCATGTCATCAATGATTCTCTGGCATAGTTATCACAGGAAAGAAGGGTTAAGAGAAAAACAGAAAGCTTAGAAATAAGGCAAAAAAAGTATCGTGTACTGACGTCACACTAAACCAGTGTCTAACAACCGGATAAGCCCATCTAAGAATCACCTGAAGGTCTGTAAGAATTTTGTTTAAATTTGATTTAATACTTAAAATTGGTGTGGGGAATCAAACAATGTAGATAAAGGGTAAGTTGCAAATTATCTGTGTCCAGCAGAAAAGATAATCAAGTTAATTAACTAACGTTTGAGCCACAGGCCGTGGGCAGTTCTGCTCACGGTTCTTTTCCGATTGGCTGTCTACACAGTCTCTTGCTTTGAACCAGATTTCATCTTCCCGGTCCCTCATTAATGAGTTAAATATATCTTCAAAACAACCTATATATTTGCATGAGTTACGCTTTACCAACTTTAGAAAATTATACTTCGAAGGCTGCCCAGTGAAGGTTTTAGGAAACAGTGGTATTCTTGGTGCTAGATCCACAGCCACAGGTCTTAAGCAGAGAAAGAGCTTTCACACATACTCCAACCGCCCCCCGATGTGAAAAACGGGGGACGGTACAGTCGATCCCCTGATCTCTGCCCCCAGGAGGATTTTGAAAGGCCACCACACACGGCGTGTCAACAATTCCCTCCCGGTAGAGAGTCCGTTACAGCAGGAACATTGGACACACATCCACTGATCTTTTATGACCAGCAGCTGAAAGAAATATTATTTCTGTGTCTCCAATGAGAGTGAAATCGTAGCTGGTCCTCCTGGGTTGCTCACGGAGTAATTCTTTAGTCATGGTCTCTCAGTGAACTTTCCTCTTACAGTCCTGTTATTCTAGAAGAAAAACCAAACAATGTGTAGAAAGATAACACAATAAAGAACCTTGCTTCGCACCTTCTCTATACGGAGCAATTGACATCTTTTCCAGGGAAACTCAGCTGGGTGCGGAGGCAGATGGCAGCAGGACAGCTCCAGGAGCGCCACTGCTTCAGGACGGGAAGTTGGGCTGTGCCACGTCCTGTCCGAGCCGAATGGAGATCGCGCGAGCTTCCCCGGGGCTGCTTGGCGTATCTGCCACAGCTGTAGCCTTTATAGGGTCAGAGAAAGTCAAAGTATCATGGGGGTTTATGCGTCAAGTTCGTCAATAATGCGAACTTCCTAAGGTTCACTTGGAGACACGTGGGATGTTTTCTGCACAAGTTGTTACAAGTTTAGGAGTCTTGTGATAAATAAAATATGTTTTTCCCTCTGAATTCTCCTAGAAGGCAGTGGGAAAAGCCAGAAAAATCTGGAGATGTGAGCTACTCCACCGGCGGAGGCGGTGGAGACAGCGGTTTACAGTGAACCGCAGACTGAGCGGCCAGGCTGACCAAAATGTGCGCCACACCGCAGGAGATATCTGCCGTTCAAATGACATCTCTGGATTAAGGCCTGATGTCTCCAGAAAACCACTGTGAAAAATGTCATCGGGGAGGGATAGACGATTCGCTGATCAGTGTTCAGGAATTTCTTATTAGAGGAGAGAAGTTGACGTGGGAAGAGAGTTCAGGAGACCACCACGTGATAAGGGGCTGCCCAGGGAAGTGCTGTGTTTTGTTTTGCTTTACTTGGGGTTGGGGAGGGGACATAGGGCCCGGCAAGGGCCGGCGGGAAAGCTGAAGGGAGACGGGGAAAAACATCTTATTTCCCAGTTTTATCAAAAGACCGTCAGTTTCACTTAAGATTCTGCCATTTCTGCAGTCTCTGGTGGTTAAATGACACACAGACACACACTCTAGGAGCCCAGATAGCTTTGCAGTGGTCATCACAAGAGGGCTTTTGAGGTCAAAAGGTCCAAGTTCAAGGCCAAGCTTTGCTTCTTCCCAGCTGCGAGACGGCAGGTGATGTACCAAACTTCTCTAGCCTCAGTTTCTTCACCTGTCAAGTGAGACAAGAGCCCCTCGTCCACGGGGTTTTGTGAGAATTGTGTGTGCCTGGCACGTGAGCACCGGTAAATACTGGCAACTGGCGTTCAACGACACTTCCAGGTATTTGTTGAGAGGCACAACCAGGCATTTCAGGAGGGCTTGAATCTTTTTACTGTGAGAGCTCTTCTGTGAAGAGTCTTGATCTGCTAATGCTTTCTCTAGGAAGAGCACGTTCTTGTCATGGGCTTGGACGATGACGTATTTTATACAAAAGCAAAGTTCTTAGCACGGTGCATGCCTGGAGCGGAAGCTCAGTGACTGTTTGCTCTGTCCCTCAGCGTCGCGTGTTATGTCCTCAACCGTAACTCCCGCTGTTGATGTGCGATGACCCTTAGAGATACCAGTTACCTGAAGTACAGACAGTATAGACCAGGCAGCACATCAGGGCCACAGCTCATGACGTCTGGCTGGGGAAGCCAAGGAACATCTTCCTTGGCAGAGCTTGAAACGTGAGATCTGGGCACCTGATTTAATAAACCAGAGTTCAGCAAAGGAGGGAAAATCTTTCTCTAACGCCATGTTGATGATAGATTTTCCTCTTGAAGAATTCGATGGATTACTTTTGTCTTCTGCCTTTAATGATCTCCAAGCTATGACTTAAACAAACAAAAAACTCTCTTAAGTGGCATTAAACTCATACAAGAAAATACAAAGGTGAGCATTTACGAAATCACGAGTCTTGTTAAATGCACCTATGTAGATACACACTTATTTGGCCTTTGTGTAAGACTTTTATGAGGTGGACAAGAGCAGCCACAGTCTCTATTTCGCACGGATTGCTGCTGGTGCAGCCTTCACCTGCATAGGTACCACTCGCTTTGGGGGTGGAAGCTAAGTAAGGCCTGGAGTGAAGAATTTCTCGAGGGCACTGGAAATAGGTTCCTTGCTGGCCCAGAGCTTGCTCAGGTCTGGACGTCGCCTCACCGGCCTTGGATTCTGACACCTCCCAAGTGTCACCTGTCTCCCCGCAAAGAGCCCTTGCAACCAGGGCTTCTTCTCCTGGTCGGGTCTCTGCAGCCTCTCACTGTTTTTCTCTGCAAGTTTCCAAGCTGTTGCCAAAAGCGCTGCTTTCAACTGGGTGCTCTCAGTGGCCATCGAGGGTGACCTTGGCATCCCACTGCCTCCATGGCAACTGTGAGTGGGTTTCTTTGCCCCTGGATGGGAAGGAGGGTGGGAGAGACTTTCTCCCCTGCCGCATTACACGTCAGCCTAACCTTTGTGCCGTGAGCGTCCCTGCGAAGCGACTCGGTCAGAGGACATTTGAATGCTCTAGCGCATTGAAACTATTTCTTCAGCCTGACTAAAAAGTAGTCAAAATTAGCTTTCACCCTCCTAACTCTCCCTCTGTTTATAAAAACTACCTGGGCTTGGGGTTACCTGAGGAGGACCCCAGAAAGTTCAATGTATCATCAGATAATTTGTATTTGGTTCCAAACTTGGAGAAAATTTTGCTAGTAAGAACTCATCCAGAAAGAAAAAAAACCAATGTCTTTCATGAATAAAGCTTGAACTTCAAACAAAGCCGTGCTGGTCTGCTGCGTCTGTGCGAGAGGCGCAAAACTGGCGTCAAAGGAGGGTCCTTCGCTCGCGCTTGCTTCAAATGCGTGGGGAGAAAGCTCCAGAAAAGCTTCGTTTGTTCAAACTTCCCAGGCAGCCGTAAGGTCACTACAGATTTAAGCAAAAACTAAACATTTGGAATAAAATTAAGGCAAGGTGTGTGCCTCTCTGGGGAAAAGTCCAAGGGTAGGTTTCTCTGCAACAGTGACCAGCTTGCCTTCTTCCTCCTCTGTTATCATCCTCATCCTCATGTCAGGGGGCAATTTCATAGCAAAGTTAAATGCGAGTGAACATAACCATACCAGTGGCCAGCAATTTATTGCATCTTAACCATTATTACTATTTTATTGATTCAGTGGGCTGTATTTTTGTTCTATTTTAGTAATCATATTTTTTTTTTAAAAAAACAACCCTTTATCAGACTTTCATTGGTTCAGTGTGATACAGCTCTCCCAACTCTGTTTTCTACATACGATCAGTAATTCCACAATCAATCCGTCTCCAATGAGTTGTGTTCTAAGAAACCTAACCTTCGCATTTTGGAAAAAAAGCTGTTGCTCATGTGTACGTGACGAGGTACCGTAAAATAGTAAAATAAATTTATGGCATCTCACTATGACCAACTTTAAATATAGTTGAGAAACTACTTAATGAAATGCATATTTAATTAAGAGAAGTGTAGAAAATTAGGGGAAAACATTAAAATTGGAAAAGTAATATATTTAACAATCATCTGTTGTTAATTTGGAATATAGGACTGTACCGCCTGGAGACATTTTGATAGTTAATAAATAAGATTAGCAAATGCAGAGATTGCTTTGGTTTCTAAAAATTTTACAATGTGTATTAAGCTCTCCCACTGCAAGAAGGCTGTATCAATTATTCCAACGCTAATAACCGTTTGTTTTATAAGACATTCACCAGGGTTACATCGTAAGTTTGGATCTGGATTTAAAAGGCCTAATTTGAATCACAGTTTTGTCCACACATTTGAATCACAATTTTGTACTGCAAGGAAGAGTAAATTATGTATGAAAGTATTTTCAGTCAAAAGGAGAACACAGTTTTTTTGTTATACTTGGTCTTGAGCTGTGATGTATGTACATTTACGTAGAGTTAGGAACTGGGTCGTTCATAGGTTTTCATTTTAACGATGTTTGTGTAAATTAGATTTATAAATTAGATAGGAAGGCAGGATCATCCAAAGCCAAATATTTATTCATCTAAGGGAGAGACTAATCCTTGAATCCCCACTGACTACTACCTGAGCCGACAGGTAATTCTCACTTAAAACAGCACACACTGAAACCAGGTGAATGCAGACATATTCTGACGACAATAATAGCTAGCACTCACATAGAGTATAGAGCAAGGACTGCTCTAAGTGGGATGCATGCTTAATTCATGTCATCCTCACCTCAGCTCCCTGAAGTAGATGTCCTCGTCATCACCATCATTGTCGTCATTGTCCTATCATCCTCATCTGCGTCATCACTATTTTAAAGGCAAGGGAGCCTGGGCACACAGAGTTTAAATAACCTGCCCAACATCAGCCAACAAGCACGAAGGGGCTCAGTGTGAATCCAGTCCCTCTGGCCGCATGGTCTGGGCTCCTGCAGGCCGCTCCCCACGGCCGTGCCAGCAGAGCACGTGGTGTGAGCATCTCTGTCTCCTGGTGTTTCCTGGAGCTGGTGCACACCTCCCAGCACCGGGAGAACAGTAGTGATGTCTGTGTAGCATCGTCTGTCCACCCTAGTGGGGTCTACTATTGATCACCTTGAACATTTTACTTCCTAAGAAAGACAACATCATTACTCACACATGGAAACATTGGAGTTTCCAAAAACAAACAAACAAACAAATGTAATTCTGACCCGCGGTGTTGGATGGGTATTTTGGGTAGTCTGACTAAGTGCTTTCCGCCGAGTGAGGCGCTCACTCACGGGTGGGTGTTTGTTTCCGTTTATGCTTTCAAATGACAGGGTTGCATTTAGCCATGAGACCAGTATTGTATGGCTGAGTTTTAAATTAGGCCTTTGGAAACAGAGATTAAAATTGGTTTGGCCGCAAGTATTTCAAAATTGGTTTTTTCCTGTCTTTCTTTGTCATTTAGTCTATTTTAGGAATTTTAGGACAAGAACATAAAAAGTGAGGGGCAGGCAACAGCATTGTTTCCCAGCCTATGGCACTTGTTTTTTCTTTTTTTCTTTTTTCTTTTTCTTTGTATGAGTGTATTTGTGTGTGTGCGGTTGTTTAATTACTTTGTTTATGCTCATTTAGCCAAACATTCTGTGTCCATTTGTTACTGGGTTTATTTCGAGGGCCAGCGTTCTGATGTTCAAGCCATTTCTTCTTTTGTACTTAGGGGCAGACAATTCTCAGTTCACAATCCTTTTGTTACAGTTTAAAATAGGGGTTATAGGTTTATCGATAACGTGAACCCTACCAAGATCAGCATGAAGGATAGTAGGACTATTAAAGGAAGTTACCAAAAGAGCAGCCAATGGTCTTAAGCTGTTGAGACATTGCCACACATACATTTCCAGCTTGCAAATCTTCAGCCCAAAAACTCTCTAATTCAGATTGCTGCTAAAATGTATATCCCTGAAATAATAATAATAACAAAAGGCACTATTTGTCAAATACTCTGTTAAGCATGTTATAACCCTCAACTCACGCAACCTCAAAATAACCTCGGGAGGAACTGTTATTTTCAGAAGCACAGAGTGGGTACGTGGCTTTCCCAGGCTGCATGGCTAATAAAGATAGATCACAGAGCCATAAATACATTTTGCATTATCATTTTAGTCATAATATCTATCTTTTAAAACCATCCCAGCTATTCTATTAGGAATTATGATACGTATTGCTCTGTCTATAGCTGAGGAAGCCAACCAGGCAGCAGTAGTCAAATCACATATGGAAACTAAAGGTCTTGCAGCCAGAGCCTGGACTCAAGGTGGGCTGGCTGCACATCGGAGGGGTGGGGAATAAAAACAAGCCCCTTTTAGTTATAATACTACATTATTGTAAGCGAGAACCAATTATTACGGCCCTGAGTCTGAATACTGATCTTTTCTCAAACAAAAGGCCACACATGAATAGGTGGGATAAAACAGTTTTGACAGAAAAGACAATTCCAGCAAGGTCCAGCTTAAAGTGCATGGTCTAGACTTTCCGTGATCTTGCAGGATCTAGGGAAGGCCTGAGATCTGTCATCTTTGGGTGTTTTCTATGTTCCTGGGGCCATCCACCCTTCTCTTGTATTACTTGTCTTGTTTGGGTATTTGACAAAGTGTATACAGTGGAACATACACAGTGTCAAACCTAAGAGACTCGTTATACAGGCATTACTGGTTTTCTTCATTTTTACCATTTGTGTGACTTTTGCTTTCTCTGTGCATGTCCTGGTGTTTGTTGGGTATCATATCCCTCCTGCCTGAAGGACTCCCTTAGCATTCCATGTGGTCAAGGTCTGCTGGTAATAAATTCTCTCGGCTTTTGTTTTTCTGAAAAAGTTTTCTTTTCATCTTGATTTTTGAAAAAAAAAATATTTTCATTGCATATAGAGCTCTGAGTTAACAGTTTTCTTTCTTTCAGTACTTTAAAAATTTTGCTCCATTGACTCCTGGCTCGCATAGTTTTTGCTGAGAAGTTGGCTGTGATCCTTATCCTTGTTTTTCTATGTGTTATATGTCCTCTTTCTCTGGCTGCATCCAAGATTTTCAATTTATATGTGCTTTTGAGAAGTGTGATTATAATATATCTAGATGTGTGTTTTTGAAAATTATCCAGCTTGAGGTTTTCCGAGTTTATTTGATCTGTGGTTGGATATATTTTATTATTTTTGGAAAATTCTTGGCTATTACCTTTTCAAGCGTTTCTTTTCTTCATCTTTTTTTCTCTTCCTGTGACTCCAGCTATACTCAAGTTAAAAAAGAAATTGTCATTGTCCCATAAGCATTGGTCTCATTAGCACCACCCCTCCCCCATGTGTCCTTTCATTTTTCTCTTTGCGTTTCAACGTGGGTAATTTGTACGGACCTGTCCTTGGGTCCACTGATTGTTTTCTCAGCTACATCAAGTTTACAAATGAGTCTGTCTACAACATTCTTTATTTCATTTCCCGTAACATGGTTTTTGTTTTTGTTTTTAATTTATGACATTTCCATCAAACCTTCTCTTGTAGTTTCCATCTTTCTGAAAAAACTTCCAAATTCCCTATCTGTGAATGCACATAGTCTGGTTTTTCTACTAGATTATCAAACATATTAATTCACTACTTAAAAGTTTCTATGTCACAGTCCTAACAAATATATTATCTCAGAGTCCAGGCTATTAATTGCTTTGTCTCCTAACAATAGGGTGTTTTTCTCCCCCCCCTTTTTTTTGTGCTTCCTATTTTTTAAAGCTGGATATTGTGTCAAGAACTCTGAGTATGATTTTTATTCCAATAACCAAGAAAATTTTAGAAACCACATCAATCAGAGTAAGACAATGATAATTTATTCTATGGCTCCAGATCAGACTTTACCACATAGTGGGTCCGGAACACATAGGTCTGAGATTTTCCTGAGTCCACAATGGCAATGCCTAGCTCACCCAGTCTGGCTACATCCCACAAAAGTAGAATAGCTAGGGTGAAAACAGAAAGTAGTCCATCCAGCTGTGCCATTCTTGATCCAGCTCTGAAAGGAAAGGAGCCATGCATGTCCCGTCTCCTTGCATTTATTTTTTTTCTGAATTAATAAATGAACAAATGAGTTACTCCTGGAGCAGGCTTCTAGAGAGGGGCTTCAAGTGGTGCCCCAAACCTTCTCAGCTACAAAACCAAAAATAAACAATTCAAACCACAGAATGAACTACAGAGAAAATATAATATAGGGTAGACATATATGAAAGTTCTCTAGCTCCCCCCCAAAAAAAAAACCCGCAATAGTTGAAATTTGACCCTGCTTTAGATAGAGATGTCATTAAAACTTGATGAGCAAGACAAGGTTTATTAAATATTTTATTACTAATTAAATAAACAGTGCTTGAGCCATTGGCTAGTTATTAGGAGGAAAAGTCTAGATATGAAAAAATACATGACCCTTCCAGAATCTTTCTCAACACCACATTCCAGGAGCCCCCCCCTCCAATCGACTAGAGTTCACATCTACTCAAAGCTTATTTATCATCCTTCCGTCAGGATCCGGGCTGCATGTCAGATCAGTGAAGGTGAGAGAGAGGGCAGGTACATTGGGAGAAAATAAAACTTGACTTCTCGGAGACGTCGCTGAGCCTTGGCAGATGGAAGAGGAGTTAGAGAAAGAGGGAGCTGGGATGACGGGGGAATGTGGTCAGAGAGCTCCGAGAGCAGAGGAATTTAACATTTCAGAGGTGGGTAAATTACAGGGCCCAGCACAAGATCCGGCTGTGGACAGAAGGCATGGAGTGGAGTGGAGGAACTCGCCACCGGCTTGAGGAGCTTAAAGCACAGTGGACATCTGGGCAAACCAAGGACATTTAAGTCATCCAGAATAAAGAACGAAGAGGGACATGAATATCCAGTGTGCATGTTTTCTGTGACTGTGGGCCATTGACTCAAATGGATAAACGGCCAAGGAAGGGAGGGGTGGGATGTGGGACACAGACGGCAGAACCTTCTCACCCAAGAGGACATGGGGTAGCTGAAGGTGGCCTGGGGGAGCGAATCTAAGGGCAGAAATAGGATTGCAGTAAACGAAAGGGGGGAAGGGCCTTTTAAGCAGAGGAGGTAGCATGAGTGGCGGAGTCAGAGCTCCCAAGCCGTCGGAAAAGCGGGAGGCAGAGTGGAGGGCGGCGTGGCAAATCTGTGTGACGGGATGGTGTGTCGGTCCCCAGCATGTAACAGCGGGACGTTTGTACCAGTGAGACTTACAGAGTCGTAAGTAATGGAAAGTGTGTTTCAGTTGTCAAAATAAATGACTGAAATGTACTTTATGGGGTGTTATTTTTAGTTTTATAAGGCCAGATGTTCCAGCTGTGCATTGCCTTGTGTGCCTATATTTCCTGGACGCGGCACAGTCTCCGCGTTCCCTGCAGGCTGGAAACACCGAGTTTGGCCTCTGCTATCCAGACCCAGCTATCCTGCAGCCTCGCGTATCTGGACCCTAGCAATGACCACGGAGTGAACACGACAGGCCCCCGAACAGCCACGAGGTCACAGAGCCCATGGGCTTCACCCACTGGACAGTGGTCACAGCCTATTCCATTTTAGGCGAACCCTTAACGAAGTTCAGTTGTTTGGTTTCCTAACCCTGCGCGGCCCTGCAGGTTCTGCCGTGGAAGCCTACAGCGCAGGGAGGGAATAATAAATCAAGAGACCGAGTCACGGTGGGGCCGGCAAGAGAAACACGAGAGCCTGTCACGGTACAGGATCATCAGAAACAGCTGAGGAAGGACACAGACAAGCTTGGAAGCGAAGCCACATGTGGTTTGTGGCCATTATGCTGTTACAGCCTTGTAGGGCTCTGCAGAACTCCATCGTAATAAAACAGCCCATTTGATGGGAATCAGGGACCTCCGAGGTCTGCTGCTCTGAGCCACCAAGCCCACTTCTCCCTCCTCGCTGCCCAGCTCCCTTGGGAGCCTTGGGTCCCTCCCACAGAAGCCAGGGACCAGCTGTCTTCTTACAGCTGTCCCCCCCCAGCCTTCTTATCTCTTGGGCCAGCTGCAAACTCAGAGGACCTTTGCTTTTCAAGGGTTTTATTGGGGTTTAGGGCCAGGAAAAAAAAAACACAGAGAGAGAGAGGATGACAAAATAAATATATGGGGAAATTTAAAAGACCAAGAAATTCTCCAAGTAGCCATTTTCTGGCCAATAAATATTTTTGGGTAAATTAATGATCTGTTTAGGAATGAGCTCCAGCATCAGTGCAGCCCTCAGGGCCCCTCCCTGAGCCAGTGGTCTCAGCTGTCCCCTGCAAATCAGTGTTTTACGTCCACCAGATGCTTTGGACATTGGGGTACGGGAGCAGATCCTTAGTCCAAGCGCAAGTAGACTCCTGGGATAAGTCTGGGGCTCGGGGGCACCCCACACGCATATTCCCCTGGGAGCCCTTCGCTCTTCTCGCCCCTCTGCCCCTCCCTCGGGACCCTCTCTCTAGCCTGTGTTTCCAAAGCCTCCTTTATGGTGGCAGATCAGGAGATCTCTGAACTGGCCCCTCCACTAAAGCCGTCATGCACTTGGAGGATTCCTAGTGAGTCCCTTGACTTGGTCCGTTTGGGTTATTTCCTGGTACAAAGAAATCAAAACCTCATCAAATATATTTTAGGAAAAAACATATAAAATTCGTAACATGTTACAAGTGTTGGTGGCTCACGGTTTGGTCTTCACTTTGCGGCCCTCAGTGTCCCCGACATGTGCAGAATCCATGAAAGGTTACGCTGTTCACACACAGCTCCCTCCTCTCCCTGCCCAGACGGCTCCGTGGGGTGCGTTGCCCGCCATCTTTCCTCTCAACGAATTAGGGGGTACATGCGAGGCTGGTGGTGTCAGAGATTCCGTGGAGCATGAGATGAGCTCCTGTCTTGAAATAACTTACAGTCCGGCTAGACAGGGTCCTGTAAGCACCAAGTGAGTGGCAGAGACATGCCGTCCAGGGCTGCAGAGCAGGACACCGGACGTGGAAGAAGCCTTCACTTCCGCTCAGCCCCCCAACTGTTCCGTGTCAGACCTTGATGCATCACTTACCATGTGCCAGGTGCATGTTCAATAACAGGGGCACTGAGACAAGCGAGTCAGTTCTGAAACTCAAGACTCTCACAACCCAAGAGGGCAGACAGACACGTGAACAGACAATTCCAATACAGTGAGTTAGGGGGCCGGGACGACTCCCAGATCTCTGATTTGGGCAACTCAGTGCACGGTGGTGCCTCTGTCTGAGCCAGAAGGAAGAAGATCGGAGCAGGAGATGGCGGGTCCAGTCTGGAGCGTGCTCAGTTAGACGTGCCTGAAGTGGAGACTTACTAAGGTCCTTCTCTGCCCTCGCTGTGCTAGGCTGTGAGAGCGTCAGAGATGGCCCTGCCCTCAAAGAATTCAGACCAGTGGGGCAGAGAGAGTCTTACACATGAAGGTGCTGCAGCAGAGTTAACCCAGTCATCCGTGTGTGACCAGCCCTGAGATGACGCAGAGTGTGCAGGGGGGCAGGTGTGTCTGCTGCAATGTCAGGTGGAGAAGGACCCAGTAACACTGCTGGAGCAGGTTTAGGGGGGCTGGCTAGGGATGGGGAGGACAGCTTCCTTTGTATGCATGTTGGTGGGAGGAGGGGGGGGCACAGAAACGTGCTGTCCCTGAGAGCGGTGTGCCGTCAGGCGGGCAGCACAGCCCATGGGCAAGAGTGGCTGAGCAGAGAGGGCTTCCTCCCACTTCCTCTGAGAACACAGTGCAGCTTCCATGCATCAGGGGCTGCAGGGCCCTTCAGGAGCAGCAGCAGCCGGCAGCACCAGAGTGGGACAGCGTCTTCCCCGCAGTGTCCCCGCAGTGGATCTCAGGCTGCGCGCCAGAGCAGAGGTACCTGCAAGGACTCTTTGCAGCCAGGCTGGGACATTCCTGTGTGAGCCTTTGAGAGGGCTGAAGTTCTGCCCTTGGCAGGTGGCTGCAGGGGTAGCAGGTGGGTCTTTACTGGCCAGACGGTCCCCACTTGTGCAGACACCTGAGAAGCCCGGAGCGGGTTGCTCTACTAGACCAGACACTGTTGCTGAGTGCAGTTTGCTCAGGGGCGGGAGGACACGACGCTGGCAGCGGGAAAGACGTCTTCACAGCAAACACGATTTAACCTGCTGCGACTGACATACACCCAGTCACATTCCATGTGTAGTTTCAGTCGATACTTTTTTTAAAAGCAGTGATCTGAATTTACAATATTCCCAATGGACAGCAAACCCCCACTGACACAGCGATTGCTGGGACCTCGCCAAGGTAATTAACTCCCTCGTCAACACTCCCATCTATTCCACAGAGCATTAAGGTGTGTCATCCTGCCACCAGGAAGCACAGGGTGTGGGGAGGAATAAGGAGGCTCCTGGGGGAACTGAGGCACCGGCCACTTCCACACCACGTCTGGTTCCTCTCTTACCTGGGGCGGCAAAACAAAACCCTCAGGACAGGAGACTGATTCACTCCCAAGGACTCTGCTAATCTTCATAGCCTGGAAATGACAAGAGGCAGGGCCAGCACAGGGAGAAGTCATCCAGGCCCCAAGTCTAGATCTTCCCCTCCAGGAATTAGTGGAAATGATTCCACAAATGTCAGGTCCAAGACATGTAACTGCTGGTCGGCCTTGGTCTCCTCCCAGGGTGTGTGGGGAAGAAACAGTGTTTCCCTGTGAGCCGTGGAAGCGTCTCCTCCTCCAGAGAGCAGGGCAGAGCTGCCGGCCACCCCCAGGCTCCCCACTCCCAGGACTAGTGGCTTGTCCTCTGCCCCGGAGGGGTCCCAGGCAGCTTTATTGTCCGGTTGGAGATGACAGCAGCGTTGCAGGCTGCGTACTGCAGCAGTGAATGCATTCTGAATCCCAGGGACACATGAGTTTTCTTCCTTTTTCTCAACTGATTTTCATCTAGAATCAGAACAGACTCAAATCACTGTAATTTTTGCTGTCATTCAGGAATCTGTTGCTTGATAAAAGCCCATTTTCCAAATGTTTTGTTCATATTACCCCCTTCAAACTGTCCTTTTCATTTGTTGCCTTTAATTTTCAGCAATCATATCATGTGTCTCTTTCATTTTGACAACCACACAATGGTGACATGGCACTTGGGCGATACCATGTTGCCATATGCTTAGCGTACTGGAGGTTTCTATTTGAGTTTAGCCTTATGGATAAAAAAATGCAGGGCTGATTGCAGTGAAGTGTGAAAAGTTCTATTTCTCTGTGTGCTGCGAATTTTGGTCACACGATGATTTCAGGTGCAATGATCCCTGATAGGCAGTGATCACGTTCTGCCTGGGATAAGAAAGGTACCCAACATTCTGCTCCAAAGCCTCCCAAAGCCAGCACAGGGTGTGGACATTGTCCTCACTTGCCTTCTGAGGAAAGCCTGTGATGTCTAGTTCCATGTGTAACTGATGACGTTGATGACTGCCATAGCATAAAGTTAATTAACTAATACCCTCATTCGTTTATTTCAGCAAATATGTCCTGAGTGCCTACTATGTGCCAGGTGCTAAGCTAGATGTTGGGTAGACATTGATGCATGGGACACACCTTATTCTGCGATGTGGAACTTTTGTTGGGGAGACACAGAGTAAGCCTGATTGTTAGCACGATAGCAAGTACAATGAAGACCGTGAGCAAGGTGGTGTGGCAGGGTGCCCATGACAGTGTGTGTGCGGTGTGTGTAGTGGGGGCGTCAGGCAACGGGAGGAGAAACATTCCAGGTAGCGGGAACAGAGCACAGAAAGTCCTGGAAGCACAGGAGATGTGGGATGACAGACAGGTGGGATAAAAGGAGGCCCATGTGACTGCAGCACAGTGATCAGGGAACGAGAAACGGATGTGGTTCTCGAGGTGCAACGGAACTAGTAAGACCCCAAGCTCTCCAGATGAGACAGACCCCGCCCCCGGCTGATAGCAGGGGGCTGTGCCGGGTAAGACCTGCCAAAGGAGGGTGGCACAGACAGGATGGACTCCAGGGCTCACCAGGAGGCCACGGCTAGGGCAGGGAACAGTCACATGCTCTGTGTTCTCAGAAAGATGTAACAGTGTCACAGGACCTCTCTTCCTACAATCAAGCCAAACCAGTTCAAGATAAAGCGTGGCCAGAGCCCCACGACCCCACAGGCCGTTTGAAACATTTGACAGAGACTTCAGGTTTGGGGCTTGGAAACCAACCAATCGGAGCTCACCTCCCCACCAGTCAGGACTCGGCTGTAACGGCCAATCAGGGCTCAACTATGTTGACCAATCAGAACTAAGCAAGTTCCACTCCTTCATTTGCATAAGCAGACCTGATTGGGAACCTGGGTGGGAAATTTTGCTACAAAAGACTTAGCCTTTCCTTGGTTCTCTGAGCTGTGCCTCTGAGTGGCGGGCTGTATCTCCCAGGTTTGCCCACGCACCCAAATTAAGATAATGGGAGCCAAGCTGCCCTGGCAGGGTGAGAGGGTAGCAGTCAGGGCCCTTTGTTGCCAGAGGCAGCTCAAACCAACACTCATTTGCACTGTGAGCTAAGGGGCTCCTGTAACTGAAGCCAAAACACCATGGCCAGAGAACTCCTCCTCTCCTCCCACCAGCTGCCTGCAAGGGGCATCCAACAGAGACCTCTGATTTTGGGTTTAGAAACTACCCCATTGAGGCTCAGTTATTTTCAAGCAATCAGGACTAAAGGAGTTTAAACCCTTAATTTGCATATACAGACCTGATTGAAGTCTGGGGAGGTGGTAGGAGGGGGACCTTCTCTTTGTTCTCCAGAATAGACTTTCATTTTACGACAGAGGCTGTGTCCCCCCAGTCTGCAGATTATTTATTTATTTTTGTAGAAAATAAGGCTCTCCCTTTTTCCTTGACAGACCTCATGGTCTTCTGTTAACATAGAGAAAGGCAAAGAATTAAGAGCAATGGAATGTCATTAAACACTTAAAAAAAATTTTATTTTAGAATCATTTTAGATTTACATAAATATTGCAAAGATAGTGCAGAGGGTTCCCATATACCCTGTACTCATTTTCCTCTACTGCTAACATCTTAGTATGATGCATGTGTCAACAACCATTAATGACACATTATTACTCATTATTCACCAGTGGTCTGTTTTGAGCACTTCCTTACTTTCTGGCACTACAAGACGCCCCAGGCTCATCTTGTGTATTTCTTGCCCCAGTCCTAGAATCAGCCAGTTCTCCAAAGGAGCCCTGGTTCCTTTTACTGGACCATGATCTTAGAAGGCAGGATCTGGATGCCGGCTGTTCTTGTTGCCACTAGGGTATCACTGCTTCTAGGCACTCTCAGCAGAAAGCTTAGAAATATGTGTGTGTGTGCTAGTTCTTTATAAACACGTCTGACTATTTCTACATTTATCCACCTGTATCTCTAATAGGCTGAGCGTGAATTCAGGCTGATGCTTCCAGCTCTGACCCTGCATCACACGATCGCTCCAGCTCCTCCCCATGCTTGTCGCTCACCTCCCACTCCAACAGTGAGGACCTGGCTCCGGCCGTTCCCCACCCATTTGCTGAATTGTCCATTCTGGTATCCACGTATGGGGATTCAGAGTTGTTAACCTTCACCCCCATGCGAAGCAACGTTACCAACGGGAGCACGGTGCTTATGTGTAGCTCCTTTGCCTTTGGTCTTACAGACTCCGTCATCTGCAAAGTTCCAAGGGTCAGACCCACTTTACCATGTGCCCTTTGGTGAGGTCATTCCACACATTCCTAGTGTGGTTACATTCTTTGGTCACAGGCTGCATGTCATCCTGGCATTCCCGGCCTCCTGGGAAGCTGCTTCTGTCGCATCTGCCTTGCTCAGGCTGCCTCTGGCCACTGAGTGGGGCATGGACCTCAGGAAGCCAATAGACAAAGCAGGAGGACAGACAGGGGTGGACACAGCACCCGGTGGGAGGACAGGTGGGCCCAGGTGGAGGCCGTGGAGATGAAATTATGTCAAGGAGATAAATTTCAGACACAGGGGCATGGATTTGAGTTAAGTTCTGAAGTAAGTGTAATGATGTCCCAGAGGGAGCCTATCTCCCCGTTAAATTTTGTCCTGAATCCAGAAGTCTCCACTCTCCTCCTGGGCAGCCCCCAGGATACTGGGTAGGAATCTTTAAGTGTGACGTCACCATATCCCAAAGGGCCATGCTTACCAGCAAACGCACATTGTCACTACGTGGATGACACCTTTCGGTGCAGATGAATCATGTCGTCTGATCTTCATGGGCGCCGAAAATAAACACCGTCGCCTGGGCTGTTTCCAACAATCATGATGCGGGAAACATTGTCACTCCCTGAGCCATCTGCTCAGCACCAGGAACAGCTGAACTGAGTCTGGCAAAGGGGACAAAATATACACTTTCTGCTCCTTTGATAGATTTGTTTGGGGAAAATGCTCTGGTGATGAATGAGCCATTTCCTTACTGATACGCCACACGTGTAGCCATTAACAAAGGATTCCGGCGCAGCCTGGGCGAGCCGCTCCCTCGCCGTATCTCAGGATGCGGCTGGTGGGCAGGCTGGGAGGGGCTGGTGTCTGGGATGAGGTCAAGGCCCAGGGTGGACGGCCCTAGGAAAAGCCTTCTTCTGCATGCTGTTAGAGGGGGTGACTGTGGAGGGGATTGCAGGGAAGCCACAGAAGGCCCAGGGTGGGGGTCCAGGCCACAGGACTCAGCGGTTCGCTCCCGTTTCTTCCAGTATTTCTCCTGATGGTCCCGCAAGCCCGAGTTCCTTCTGTAAGGACAACCACGCTTCCTTCAACTCACGACAGTATATTTTACCTCTCAGGGACCTGCTCATTGGCTTTACTGGGACTATTGTGGGCCCCAGGTAGCACCTGGGGACTCTGTCCTATGACTTGGGAGAAGGAGACAGAGAACTGACAGCCCTCTAAGTAGGCTTGTCCATGGGCTCCTGGTGCCACCCAGAAGACAGAGGGACTCCCCTTGTGGTTATTGGTGGGGGTGAGCATTCTCAGAGTCCCTCCTGGGACAAGCCCCAGCAAGGCCTCTGCTCATGGGGGGCTCATGGCTCATGAAGGCCCACCATGGTTTACTCCCTGGAGAAGTGGGGTCAGCAAGTCATGCTGGGGCCCCACCCAGCTTACGGCTCTTAACTTGGGGCTCTGCAGAGCCTCAAGGACCACCTCACAGCCCTGCTTCTAATGCAGGTTCCCAGGCCCCTAGGGAGATGCACCCCACCCCTGTTGCACCCCCTCCCTGATGAGGGAAGAGGAACGTTTCCAGGGTCCCAGAGACATGAGCAGCTCAAAGGCCTCCATACTCAGCGCACGCTCTATCCTGTGTGCACCTGGCATTTTTCTCCTGGCTGCCTGGGACTCCCCTACGTGTTGTCTCAGCTCAGCTGTCACCTTCTCTGGTTGAACATCACTGGCCTCTGAGGGAGGAGCGATGCTCTTCTCTGTGCTCCTGTAACAAGTCGTGCTTATCCTAGACATGGCATTGCCGTGCTGTCACGGGAATAGCTTGGAGCGACCTCCCCATTCCTTAGATTGTGTGATTCTTGAAGTCAGGAATGAGGTCTTCACATTTCTGGAGGCTCCTACAAAATGCACGCACAGCGGAGCCCAGGGAGGAAGCCGCAGATGAAAGGAAGACGGAGGAGCCGGACACGCCCGCGGGGCTCGGACAGCTACTGGCCTTCTCCGCCCTCTTGGCGGGTACTCAAAGCATAAGGCGAGGGAGCCAGAATTTAGGAATGCCCTCCAGGGCTTCCCAAACTGCGGGATGTGAGCCAACTGAGAAGGAGGTGGCCGGCATTTGTTCAATGGAAGAGAACATAGCATAGAAAAGTACAATGGAAGGGTCGATCGTGCGCATGTCTTTGTGTGTATGTGGGAGGCATAAGCATGTGTGTATATGGAGAGATCATGCATGCACACGCTTAGTTATAAAGGACAAGTATTGTTCTGTAAACTGTTTTCTCAGTTACATTACTAAACACACACACACATGCATATGGGGCGTACTGAAATTCATCTCGGAGACAGACTGTAGCATCAGCTCTGGCTTCAGCCTTGACCTTCAGAAGGTCCGTTGTGTGCCTATTTCAGCAGCCTTTCTGGCCTCCCTGACATCCTGTGGATCAAGGACCGGTGATCCTGCTGGGGACTTTCTTACCTGATCCGTGGAGCAACAGTAATAAAGTGGACAGGGCGTAGCATGCAGATTTATTGCTAATACGTGAGTATTCAATTCCAAACATAGGCAATCATTCTAAATGTAACCTGCTGTAAAAATCACCTTGTATACTTTGCTTTAAAACTCCATCAGTCTGTGGAAATGTAAATGCATGTTTAATACTGCCTGAGTAAAATGCTATAACAAATGATTATTTGGAATCTATTAATTTCATATATAAAATTACTATTAAAATGGTCCATACAGTTAAGTAAGGAAATAGATTGGCAGATAATGGGTAGAAAGAGAATGTGTGTTAGAAAACAATAGGAATAACATTGTTTTAAAGCCTTTTGAGATAAAAAAATATTCACAAAAATTTAGATGGGAATTCAGGCAAGAGAACAGAGATTGGTTATATCACAGCTCTCCTCTCTGCAGAACTATTTGGGCACCAAAATATTCATAACAGTAAACAAAATCATCTAAATAGCTTTACTTAAATGTTTGTTGTTAATTCCATTTAGGCCACAAGTCTTTAAAAAATTATCTCCTTGAGAATTCTTCACGTCTTAGAAGAAAAGTGCCAACACTCTGCCATCTCAAAAAATGGTAAGAAGGCAAAACCCCAGACTGTGACCCTCAGTGAGCAGTGCAGACAGAACACACAGCAGCAAGAAGGAAGAGGACAGGCCTGAGGCACCGTGTCCACCTGAGGCTGGTGGAGGAACTAAGCACTTTAGGGGACCCCACATTTCCCCCCTCGTGTTGCACATGTGCGCAGTACTGCACGAGCAGGAGCCGACGGCCCTGAGAAACCACTGTTCCTGCACTGTATTGTGAAAAGTTACGGTTTGGGTCGGGCATTCCCGGAGCCCCACCCACGGGGGCCCCTTCTCTGGCATTTATTCTGGGGCACGCGTACCCACAGCCCAGGGTCATGTTTCCTTTACCTGGGGCAGTGGGGACCTGGCAGGGGCGGGGAGCTGCTTCTGCCCTTTCAGATTCAGTTCTGCCCCAGTCCCGGCTCCCTGCCTGGGGCTGCCACGCCTGCCGCCCTGCAGGGGCTCTTCTCAGGCCGTGGGCTGAGGGCCTGTGGATAGTGCCCCTCAGTCTCTGCAATGATACCAGCCGACAGAGATTTCTCTTGGCTGCTCCCGGCCCTGCACTGACCCATCGAAGACCCAGTGACCAGGGACAGCCTCTGGAGTCCAGCGTGTGGTTCCACACCTGGCTGCCTCCCACAGGAGAGGAACACGTCTGACTGGTGGGAGAATGCCATGGGTCGGAAGATGGCTCTGCAGCCTGGACACAGTCCAATTGTGCAAATAGGACGTTCCAGGAACATCCTGAAACTGTGGAAAAAAGTGTATGTGTGTGTGAGAGTGTGTTTTAAGAGTGTTCATGGCGTCTCTCACATTTCTCACAAAGGGGTCAATGATCCAGAAATGGTTGGAAGCTCACTCCTCTGCAGGTCTAACCACACCTCCGGTTCACAGCACTGATCTTGAACTGCTGTTACAATTGTTGGAAAACCCTTTCTCCAACAGCAGCAGTGCAGGGTAGAGAGATACTGCCCATGGAGGAACAGAGCTCCGGGCTGAAGGTCTGAGCCAGGGTCATGCCTAGGACGGGGCTTAACCACAGCAAGGGGAGCGTCAGCTGCCCGGGTTTCCAGCTCAGCTGCAGGGGGAGGCACGTGGCTGGGAGCAGGAACGCATCAGATGCATGTTGGGCTCAGAACCCTGGACACTCACCTCCCCAGAAGGCAGGGATGGGTGGGGCTTTGTCCCTTGGGATTTGAACTTCATTTGTTTTGAAGCCAAATCTGGTAAACAGCTATTGCAGAACCCTAGAAAAATCCTAGTCTGTCAGGACTTGGCACAGCCAGCCTTGCTGACCTCATCCTGGGAGGGGCAGGGAGGCCGTGAGGATGCTGGGCCAGTGCTATCGCCATGGTCAGGATGCACTTGCCCTTGGTCATTGGGCTGTGTAAACCCCAGGTGGACATGCCACCTAGACAATCTAGTTCTCGTGGACCGAAGAGCCAGAGAGCAAACGAGTCCCTGTAGAAAGTAAAGTCAAAGAGTTCTTCATCTAGGCCATGTGTGGATGCCCAAGGTCGAAATTAGGTCAATTCACATACTTCTACTTTCTGGCTCACAGTTTTCCTCTCCCACCACCTTCCCTGGTGGCTTAGACCTGCAGGATGGCAGGCCACCTGCATCCTTGGAGTTCCATGGTGCTCATCTCTGGGAACTTTTCCATTGATGACTCAGTCTCCCCATTGCTTAACAGAGCTCCATGTACAAGTGATGAAGCACGGCCCCGCTGCCTACATCCGCCTCATCTGAAACCTGTTCTGTCCAGTTCCTCACTGATGTTGCCCCTGTGCCTCCTCTTCTCGGTTGACTCCTCATCCTCCGAACCTCATAGACATTCCTCATCTCCCTGCTGGGTTTCAACAATGGTCACTCTGATTCTGTAGTTGCAAATAACAGAAATAGACTCTAACAGAAGCCAAATAGTATTATATAGGGAAAAATATGGAATGCCCCACAAAATAGAAGGACAGCCAAGCGCCAGCCAGTGGGAGTGGGCTTAAGAACTCGGGGCGCAGCCCTCACAGGGAACAAGCCCCAGCCACTCTGACCTTGAGACGCTGGGCTTGATGCTCCAGTGTCTGAGAGAGTCTAGTTGTTCTGGCTTGGACCACGTTCCAGGTTTCGGTTGTTGGATGCATTGGCGTGGTGATGAAATCAGGAGACGGCAGCTCCCCACAGGAAGATGAAGGTCCCATCGCCAGGATAAGGGGTGGCACTGGGCACGGGACACACACAGGTCCATCAGAACACCTCAGAGGAGGGACACAGACCCAGTGAGGACACAAGGCGTGTTCCCACGGGCAGGGACGTGTCTAACTGTAACCACAGTCCCGTCTGTCGAATGTCGAAAGCTCAGACTGATAACAGAATTTCCCTGGGGTCAGCCCGTGCTCGCCCCGCGCGGCAGGACAGAGCGAGGCGGATGGATTTTGTTTATGGAAACTCCCATTTGGTGATCTCGCGCCCCACTGCGCTATTGTCCCACAGGATGTGAGATAAGATGCACACGCACCAGGAAGGGCGAGTCGAGCAGAGCGTGTCGTTTCAGCCGGAACTTAGATAGAGGAAGAATGGAATTTCTAGCTGAAATCCCGGAGCTCGCCATCGCTTTGCAAAGCCCAACGAGAGTCCAGCCTGGAGCTGGAGCCCGGAAGTGAGCCACCTGCTTCGGGAAAGAACTAGACCCGGGGTGGGGCCTGCGTTGCAGCTCTGCAATACCCAGCTTCTGTTTTCAGACGATTAAGTCATCTCCTTGGGCCTCAGTACTCAGTTTTAAAATGAGGCTGGTTGTTAAGGTAACAATCTTCACCACAACCTTCTCTGAAACTACAGCCAAAAGGCCAGGCGAGACCACCGAGAAAGAGTGTCTGTAACTCCATCCAAGGACCTGTGTCCGTGTGCAGTATGTGTGTGTGTGTGTCTCCCGTGGTACATGCTCGCCTCCTCCATGGCCTGGACTCTCCCTCATGTCTGTGTCTGATGTACCCAGCACATGGCTGATGTACAATGAGCTCTTGCTGGATATTTGGAATGAATGAGGATGTCTCAGAGGCCAAACCTCATGATCTTAGAGGATGCCAGGACCACAAAGCACACGGCGGGCCTCTTCCACTCAGAGCACCCCAGAGAAGGGAGCACCTAGCTCAGGTGTGCCGTGGGTCATCTCTAGCAAAACCACTGTTCTGTGTCTCAGGAGACTTGTCTGTGTTTGGAGCCCACTGAAAATGGAAAATTGGAATCCTCAGAAAGGGCCTGGGTCAGTAGGGGCCCTCAAGTGTCTGGAAGTAATGGAGTGAGAAGTCTGATTAGGGCTCACCCAAGGCTGAGCCTAAGCAAGGAGCCCTCATGGAGGGCAGCAGTGGACCAGGCACCTCGGAGCCCCTCCTGTGTTGGTGGGACGGAGGGACTGTGTCAAGAGCTGTGTCGAGTCACGGCATTCCTTGGTGTCACAGAGCTCACATAAAGACCCCCAAGAAGGGACAAGGTCCATGTTTTTAAAGGAGGTCTGAGGGCTTGAGAGTCACAACACAGACTCCACGTTCTGCAGAGCCGAGTGGCTTCCTCCCCGTGACACCCAGGCTGGGCTGCAGGTTCAATGTCAAGGCTGCAAAGGGGCCTCGGATAGCAGCATACTCGTGGCAGCCAGAAGGCTGAGGCAGCCCACGCGTCTGCAGATGGATGAGTGGATAAACAATGTGATCTGTGCGTACAGTGGGGTAGTATTCAGTCTTAAAGAGGAAGACAGTTCTGACACCTGCTGCCCCATGGGTGAACCTGGAGGACGTTATGCTAAATGGAATCAGCCAATCACAAAACGCAAGTACTGTGGGATTCCACTTACATGAGGTTCCTAGAGTAGTCATATTCACAGACGCAGGGAGTAGAAAGGGGGTGCCGGGGCATGGGGAGAGGGGCGTATGGGGAGTCAGTGTTTAATGGGGACAGGGTCTCAGTTTGGGAAGATGAAAACGTTCTGGAGATGATGCTGGTGATGGTTGCACAGCGCGAATGTTCCTAATGCCGCCGAACCGCACACTTAAAGATGGCGAAGACGGCAAACAGAGAGACAGAGACGCTCCGACGGCATCGCTGACAGAGAAGCTCCGTAACTTAGACTTTCTGCAGAAGGAACGCGGAGTCCCAGCGGCAGCCCTGCTGGGAAAGGAAGAAGCCAAAATGAAGGCCAGGCAAGAGAGCCGGCAAAATTACCCACAGACGCGAGCCAAGGCTGCCCTGGCCTCCAGTTAGCTCCGCCTCCTGCCGAGACCCCCGGCAGCCCCCAGGCCACTGGGCCCCCGAGGGACACCCCCAGCGCCCCTGCATCTGGCTCCTGCTCCCTGTGCACAGCGCACGTGTGAACTCCGCACCTCTCTGAGCCTCACGAAACACGACCAAACTCAAAGCCATTTTGAGCACAGTCCGGGGTGGGGGGGGGGGGTGGGGAGTGTGGCAAGAGGGGTTTCCTTGGCCAAAATGTGATGCACTTCAGTGGCACGGTGGGCGTCACCGGCTCATGTGGATCCATGCGGCACGTGCGGACACCCATCGCCTCCAGCTTCCCTGGCACCCCCACCGGTCCGACTTCTTTTCACTTCTCTGGCTCTTCTTAACTTTTTCCTCCTGATCCCCCAGCCCCATCGTCCTCACTCTCCCCAACTCTCCCAAAAAGCAGTAAATTCCTTCCCTGGAATAGCAGGGCAGATCCTCGCCTCCTCTGGGGCTTCAGTAGCGGGGCCAGGCATGCAGCCTCAGCCGCTCACCTGTTACACCGCAGGTCTCACCCGAGAGAATCTGCCGAATGGTGTCGGTTCCACGCCTAAGAGGACTTCTTACCAGGGTGCCAGCTGCTAAGACCATGCAGCATTTATCACCCACGGTGCTGCTGGGTCGCTGGGAAGTGCCAACAGCTGCTGGGGAAAAGTAGCTCACTGTCTGGGGATGGGGAGAAGACATGCTTCAGATCCGTATTTGTGGATCCAAATCCATCTGTACCTTACATCACGGCAGCAGAGTAAGTTTCAGATAGGTAAAGGAATTAAATGCAAAGACGTTCCACAGAAGTTCATACTTGATCTAAGCTATTTAAGATGGAAAGTACTGGAAAAATTATAAAATGAAGATTGACAAGCTCAACTACATAAAAATACGAAACTTCTTAACAGAGGGGCAACCTTTAAAGCCAGTCAATGTATTTGGAACAAATCTACATTAAACATGACTGGTTTCTACCTTTTATATAAACAGCTCGGGCGAAGCAATAAAAAGAACAGTAATATCTTCAGTGTAAAAGAGGTGGCAATGAAACGCACTGTTCTCTGCAGATGCAATAAAAATGGCTGACATACATTGTGCCCGTTCACTTTTAAAAGAAAACGCAATTCAGCACCAACATGTAATTTGTTGTCTATACAATTGTCAAAACATTGCGATGACAACTCTCAGTGTGAACAAATCATGGTGACACAGGGAGGGAAAAGTAGTCTTGGTGTTCATGGAATTTCATGTTTTAATGAAAATCCTGGAAAGCAATTTGGCAATTACAATCACGGCCTGAAAATGTTCACTTGGGTAAGTCTATCCTAGCTACACTCATTGAAATATGTATTCCTAGTTTTTTTATTATGGTTTCATGTATATGAAAATCTGGCAACAATTTGAATGTCTGATAGCATTTGGATGGCTAGATAAATTCCGTATGACGGAATATAATACAAATACTATTAATAAAAATTATGTTTTGATGGATTTAAATGAAAATTAGTCAACATTCACTTTAAATTAAATAGTAAAATATTATATATACATTAAAATTATTTGTTAAAAAGTAAACATGCATATATATTCATAATACATAGCATGAATATTTTTAGTGAAAGACTGGAAGGGTGCTGAGACAATTAGATATACCGGGGAAAAAACATGCCATAGAAACATCTCTTCCAGGTTTATTATGAATTTAAATGTTAAAGGAAAAACAATAAAGAATATAGAAAAAATAACATTCTGATGGACATGAAGTCGGGGAAAAGTTCTTAAGACACAAAAAGTGCTGAATCTTAAGGAAAGAAATAAGATGACGCTGAGGCACTGTGGACAGAGTGGGAATGGGGGAGCAGAGGGCAGGAGAGACTTGTTGTGCACGTGTCTAACCCATAAAAACACCCCACAAACCAGTAGGAAAACAAGGAACAGCCTAGCAGGAAAAACGGGCAAAAGAGGCACTTCCCAGACGAGGCCGTCGGAAGTTCCGATACACGCGTGGAAAGAGTGGCGCACGTGGAAAGATGAGGAAAAGCAGAGCGTCAGTGACCGCGAGGACGGAGCGGCCACAGGGTCACGCGCTGCCGACGGGCGTGTGAGCTGGAGCAGCCACTTGCTGAAGCTGTTTGGCCCCAGCCGCCAAAGCTGGCCGCAGGTGTCTCCTGGGACCCAGCAAGTCCACCGTTAGGTACGTGCCACAGACGTGTCCTCACACTTTGTCAGAAGGTGGAAACTCCGGTGCTCATCACAGCAATTTGTGTAATAGAGAAAAACGTGAAACTCCCAACAGGACACTAGCTATTTACCAATGATAGACGACGCGCCGTTCACACTCGGGAGTACGGTGAGCAGGCAGAGTACGAACCGCCCGAGTCTCAGAAACACAGTGCTGGGTGTCGCAAGCCGGTTCCCGCAAGGGGCACGCGTGTGAGCCATCGAAGCAAAGTTCCGTGACGGGCAGAGCGAACCAACCAGCTGCCCCGGGGCGGGGGAGCGCAGGAAGGGGACCCAGGAAGGGCTCCAGGCCGTTCCCTGAGCCTGGCGCTGGCTGCTCTGGTGTGTTCAATTTGTGAAAGTGTGTACGTCTAGGACTCATGTCCTTTTTGTGTGTAGATTATACTGAAACGTTTGTTTTTAAAACAGAGAAATAACCCTGGAAGGTATGTAGATAGAGTCTGTGGGTTTTGGGCGATTCTCGTTTTCTTCTTTCTCTCCTGGTTTTCTAAAATGCGCCTCCGCTGCCCCTGCCGTGGAGCAGTTTCCTTCGGTTTTGCTTGGGTTGGGGTCAGCCCTGCTGCCTCCCTCAGCATGGGCCCTGGTACCTTCCGACCCGCTGGCCTGCGGGGACGGTGCGCCTGGGAAGAGGTTCCAGTTCCCAGACGCTGCTCCTCCTAATGCGAACACCGGAAGCCGGCGGCCTGGCGCCGTCACCGAGCTCAGCGCTTCCTTCCCCGGCAGCACCAGTGCGTCCTCCCGGACGCCGCTGTCTGTTCCAGCCAAGCTCTGACCGCGAGAGAAGCATCCAGAGGCTCAGCGTGTCTGCAAAGGCCAGGGCGGCGGCATCTTTGTTCAGTTCTACTGTCAGGGAGTAAATTCTCAATAGTCTTTATGAACCAGGTGTCGTGCAGGCCTGGGAGGAGAACGTCTGCAAACCTGCTCCAGCGTGGTCCTTCGACCCCCCGTCAGCTCAGCATCCCAAAGGGAAGAGGCTGCCCAGAGGACGCTGATGCTGGCACATGCGTTCAGGTTGCGCATCCTATTTGTGCTTCAGTCACCACGTGGCTCCCCGGCCACACCTGTGATCAACACGCTCCAACTGGCTTGGCTGTCATTGCACCTAACAGGTGGCTGTGATCATCAGGCACTGATTGATCTGGACTCTGCATCCTGGGTCCACTTCCCTGCCACTTTCTCAGCCCCTCCTGTCTCTCTGTGTTTGCCACCCGCTCCCATGGGCGACTGAGAGATGGCAGCAGCCCGAGTCTACCTGCTTCCTCATTCACCCCCATAACCGTCCAGCTGCTCCTGAGCTCCGCGCCCATCACCCGAGGCCCGGCTGGGCTGCCCTACCCACTGAGCCAGGGGAACAGGTTTGTCCCCAAGGCCACACTGGGACTGGGAGAAGAGTCGCTCCCTCCCACACTTCTCCGCTGCTGAGTGGGTTAGGAAGGCCGGAGGGGCCAGTGGGAAGACAGCCCCACGCTCACCTCCCGCTCCAGTGTGCGCAGGAGAAAGGAAACGTGGGTGTCTGACCTCAGACGTTTTACAGCGTGAATTTGGATTCGTCAAGCACGGTAGGCTCTTTCCTTCTCCAAGAATCCTCGAAGGCCCTTTTTGAGAAACATGTGCTAGACCCCGTGGGAGGCCCCGGAGCAGGACACGGGAAGGGCAGACTTACCTTGTGGGTGCTGGAGCTCCCTCCGCAGCCCCTCAGGGTCCACATGAGACGAGGAAACCTTGGAGAATGAAATAGCATGTGCAGGATCCCAGCAGCAGGGGTGCGATGCCGAGGGCTGCCTTGGAGTCCCTCTGGCAGGGCAGGGGGCCAGCGACACCTCCCCACCTTCTTCCCAGCCCTGCCGGGAGCCTGGCTAGGCTGGGCAGCTCCCACTGGTGTGTTGGGAATTGGTGGTGTTACCTGGTCCCAGAGGACGGGAGACCCAGGGACTTCCCGGGTCATCTTTGCTCACTGAGTCCTCTCGGAATGACCGTTTTGCTTCCTCGCCCCTCCGCCCCGTCCGTGAAAGGTGGATTTGGGCCATCAGGGACTGGAAAAGGAAGGAAGCTGTTTGCTTTGGGAAGGACCGTTTTGTCGGCCTGCCCCTGACTGTCTTCCCTCCGAGTGACCTCTTGTTTTAAAAGCATCGGCCTTTTCCAAGGTCTGGGAAAAATACCAAGAAAAGCTCAGGAACGCCTTCTTTTAGGAGCTGACCTTTCCAGCCTTTCATGTGGCAGAGCGTCCCCCTTTGAGGGCCGCTGTGTAAACCCTTTAATTGCACGGCTAATACAAACCAGAGCAGAGAGGATCATCCAAGAATTCTTGTTTGGGGTCATTACCATTCTCAAAGGGGACCCTGGATCCCTCTTTTATCTTGTCTCAGATCAGCCAAATGATGCATGTGTTTAAGGAGGCCCTAGCAGAAGAGATAACACATTATCACTCCTTCCCACCCTCGTGTGGTGGAAGGAGGTTTACTCTAAAGATAATTGAATCCCAACTCCCAAAGGGTGAGGAAACCCAGGCTTCTGCAAAGCAGCTTTTCCCTGCTGTGGGGCCCGCATAGCTGGGACCCCCAGAGGAAGTCAGAGCGAGGGCTCTTCCCATGGAGCGGGGAGTCGAAAGGGGGCAAGTGGTACAGGTGTTCGTTTCAAAAAGCAACCGGATCCCAATATGGATAATGTGCGAAGAGGTTAGGGTGTTCTTGCTGGAACTGAGCTGTGGACTAGCTCAGCTGGAAGGAAGTTCATGGAAGACCAGATACGACCTGTGTCTGACAATGACAAGAGATGACAGGTAATCAGTAGCACATGACGTGTGGCAGACACACAGGTGTGGAGCTCAGATTCCCCTTCAAGCTGAGAGGAGCGTGGTCACCGGCAGCCTCCCGATGAGGGTGACAGCTAATCGGGCAGCCTCAGCTTTGAGCCGGGTCACACTGTCCTTGGGGTGGCTTTAGCCAGTGACGGGGCAAGACTTCCTGGCCACATCCAGCCCACACAGGGCTGCTTGTACGAGCGAGCTTTGCTACAGAGCTCACTGCTGGGCTCCTGGGCTCTGTCAGGTCCACCACAGAGTGATGGCTCCGGTGGGCCCAGCCTCCTCCCTCCCTTCTCCTGTCACAGCTATTTTCTCCAACAAACCATTAGCTCTTCCAACTCAGTTTCAGCATTTGCTTCCGCAAGGGAGCAACTGAAACATCCCACACCCAAGTCCCCATCCCCAGAGAGCTCCTGTGCATGAGTCCACCAGTCCTGGGGGCTGTGTCACAAGCCCACCCTGCTGGCGCTACACTGCTAGACATTAGGAGCTCCACCAGGGCGCACCGTGGGGCAGTTTAAAGAACAGCAGGAATGATTTAGAGAGTTGGGAAAAGAAGAATCTCCTTAGAATCTGGCTCTCCCAGCATGCCCCTTCCACCATACAAATCCCTAGAATTCACTAGGCACGTACTAGTCTATTGAATGGAACGCATCCTGGCATGTTCCTTTAAGAGAGAGCGCACCCAAAAACGCCGTCAGATTCAGAGCGTCCAGTCTCTGGGACGAGCATGCTGAGCATGCCTCTCGGGATGGAGATGTATCCAGAATTTTCATAGCCCAGAAATATCAGACTAACCCAAAGATTCCAGACTGGGCTGTCATCAGTAACAAAGCTTTGAATAATGAGGACGATGTCTCCCGTCACCCCGTTTTGTCTGATCTGGCTCCAAACATAACCAAAACGCACTTTCCCTGGGACCAGGCATCGGACAGTACCCAGCTACCTCCACCCCCGCCCTTGCAGTGTGTCCCTCTGTCGAGAGGACCCAGCAGTCACAGCTGTCTTGCCTAATGGCAAACTCAATAATAATTCCATCTTTCGTCTTCGTGTAAGAGCTAAAAGCATCTGCTTGCTCCTCTAGTTTATCCTGTACAAATTCCAAGGCTGCCATTTTCTCCAAGATGCATGTGAGCAGCTTCTTTGTTTCCCTCTTGATGGAAAGTATAAGATACCCCTAAGTGATGTTTTGAGGATTTCGTAACTTAAAAAATTTGTTACATGGGATTTTAGAGAGTTTTAAAGTTGAAATTCAATACATGAATGCGTTGAAACCAGGTTTTCTTAACCTTAACTCTCCCTCTAAATCTAACCCTCACACAAAGCCTGACCCTAACTCGTGTTTCTTGAACTCGATCTCAGGGAGAAAAAAAAAGACATAACTGTTCCTCTATCCACTACCATTTTTTGCAAAACATCAGGGATTATCTATAATCTTGCATGAAACTCTATGAAAATATGTCTCAAAACCCCCTCCAAAGGTTTTGTTTTATTTCATTTTTCTAGTGGGTGGGTTGCAGAAAGCCAGAGGAAATTCTGTTTTCTAGACTGCTTATTTTACTTGGAAAGGGAAAATGCTTCTCTAATGGGTGTCCTTGAAGGCAATCAAAGCCAAGAAAAAGCATTGCCAAGTTTAAAACGGTATGTATTCTAAAAAGTAATATTAGCAAATTATGTTCAGGAACAATGCTCACTACCACCACTATTATTTATAAAGGTTTGGGAGCCTTGGTCAGTGTAACATTATAATAACAGAGGAAACAGAATAGAACAAATGCATATACTAAAAGGAGAGAAATACTCTTCACAGATAATGCCAGTTAAAAATATACAATTATTTAAAAACAGCTTGAATGACTTTAAAGGACAAATATGTAAAAACCAATAGCATCTGAATATAGATGCTATTCACAATAGCATCAAAAATAGAAGTGATTTTGAGAAAATAGGCAAAATATAAATGAAACCTCCGAGTTTTATAGGAAGTCATAAAAGACATCAATTTGAGGGGAGAAAAATATTTCTAGATGTACAGATGAATAATCTGAACATGATTTTTATGACTTTGGCAAAAATAATTTTGAAATTTATCTGAAGGAACAATTGGCTTAGACTTCCAAAAAGACTGCCCTGAAAAATAAGAGCAACAGAGAAGATGTTTATAGCCCCAGCAGACAGTAAAAAATATTTTAAGAAGAACATTAATTAAACCATTAGAATATTGGTTTAAAATCTGAGAGCAATATTAAAGGAATACATATATGAGCCTTGAGTTACAGGCGAGTCATGTATAGAAATATAGACTGACACATATGGAATTTTATGTTTTCTAGTGGCTGCATTAAACAACAATAAAAAGAAATTGGTAAAACTAATTTCAATAATGTGTTTGATTTAACCCAATATACCAAAATGGCATTTAACATGTGATCCATCAAAAAATGATTAAGAAGATATCTTACGTTCTGTTTTTCCGCTAATGTGTTTGAAGTTTGGACTATTCACGTTTCAAGTGTTTATTAGCCGCAGGTGGCTGGTGGCTGTCACATCCTTACGGCATAGACTGTGCACTAGGGAATTTTGTGTGTTATTGAACAAGCATCAGCAAAACAACAGAGAAGGAAAATAGACATTTAATAAATGGCATATGTCCTTACAGTGACTTGTAAAATCCAGAAGCGTATCACAATGAGCTAAAACCATACCACATACGTGATGTGATGAATTCTGGGTGGAGTCGATTATAAACTATTTTTAAAACCAAAAAATAGAAAAGCCTGCAGTGAGCTGACCAGTGTCATGACTTGGGTGGGCCTGGGTGGGACGCCTGTTGCTTCCAGGAAAAAGGGCCCTGCAGGGGAAGAGGTGGAGGCGGGGACGTCAGCCACAGTGCGGGGAACGGCCTGTGCACAGGACAGCGCCCAGGCGGGGACACCCTGCGGTCTAAGGCCCAGTACCACGAGGCAGAGGGACAGTTTCCAGAGTGGTTTGAGACAGCTGTCCAGATCGGGCGGGCCAGGCCGTGCAGCAGAAGTTTCCAGGCGCTGGTCCAGTTTGGAAGTCCAGAGGGCTGCTGACCAGTGTTGGGTCATCTGTCCACAGTGGACAGGACCCCACCCGGGGAGGCTCCACCAAGGAGAATTGGAGTTAAGCCCTGGAAAGAAGGTCTTAGTGGAGTCAGGATGTCCTAAGAAACACCAGGGTCCCATGTGCAGCTCCGATCCTAGAGGGAAAGTGGACACCACAGACCACAGACGTACAGTGCTGTCAAGGGGGAGAACAAGGCAGAAGCTGAGTGCATCAAGCAGACACCATCGGAGTGGAAGATGCTGCCGTGGACTGAAGAGTGCTCCCCTCAAAATTCGCGTGTTGAGGTCCTAGCACCCAGTCTCTCTGATGTGACCATACTTAGAGACAGGGCCTTTAAAGAGGTAATTAAGGTTCAATTAGGTCATTGGGGTGGGTTTTCTTAGAAGAGGAGATTTGGACACAGGTGGAGAGAGAAGACGGTGGAGAGACACATGGCAAGACAGCCACCTACGCTCCAGGACAGAGGCCTCAGGAGAAACCAACCCCGCTGAGGCCGTGCTCGCAGACGTCTAGCCTCCAGAGTTACGGAGAAAAGAACTGTCTGCTGTTTAAGCTGCCCAGTCTACGGCGCTTTGTTACGGCAGCCGGAGCCGACTGACGCAGGTGCGGAAACTAAAGATTGCATCTGTGAGAGCCTCTCCGCGAGACAGTGCCCTGTAGACACAGACCCGGGAGCAAGAAAGGGACACTTACCACTGTGCCTTGGGCAAGCAGCTCAACCACCTGCGGATTGGGAATTAACGTTTAACCCGTGTGCAGAGAGACTCAGCACAAGGCCAGCTGGGACCCCACAGTAGGGTTGCCAGATAAAATACAGGATACCCAGATAAATTTGGATTTCAAATAAGCAATATTTTTTTTTAGTGTATGTCCCACATATTGCATTGGACATGATTGTTGTTATTTAACGGGTATCCAAATATGACTCACTATCTTATTATTTTATTTGCTAAATTGGACAGCCCTGACCATGAGGAAGGGGTGCAGGCCGGCAGGTCTAGCCAGGAAGTGAGGAGGAAGACGGTGGGGAGGGCCACGGGGGGAGAGTCACCGGGACCACCCAAGGCCTTTCTGAAGAATGACGCAAAACATGGAATCACAGTGAAATGTCCAGCAGATTCAACTACATTGACATTTGATAACTAAAATTTTTAAAAATGAGAAAAAAATAAGGGACTGGAAGAAACATTCTAACAACACGATGGAGCTGGTATGAATATAAAATACTCGTTCCAATTGGTAAGAAAAATATCAGAATCTCAGTAGGCAAATGGGTAAAATATTTGATCAAATAAAGTATACTAAAGGGTCTACAATTACCAAACAAATTTCAAAAAGTATTCTGTCCATTTAATAATTTTAAAATGAAAATTTAAAAAAAATTTATGGGTAAACTTTTACCATTTTAAAATAGGACTTAAAAAAACTTAATTCCTTCGTGAGGATGACAATGTGATTCCACTGATAACGCCCGTTCTGGTATGAGTCCCTCTCTGGGAGTTGGAATAATTTACCAGTAAGCTCATACTTAATAATTTAGCAATGCATCCTGGCTTTTATCCTAAGAGTAATAACTTAAAATAAAGATGGAACAAGGATGGTAAGAAGTAGTGCATCATTTCCTTACTAAACTATGAAATTATAAATACATCTGAGCAATGACTGGAAGGGAACACAGAAAAATAAAAGCATTTGATATGAATATATTCTCTTTAAAATTCCCTCTTGGGTCGTTAGCATATTTTTCCTTTGCACTTACCCAATCTTAAAATAAAGAAGCAGTTCCTTTTTTGCTCACAAAGATTACTGACTAAGGAATTCTGCCTGGCTGCTCACATGGGGATGATGGGAGCGTGGGCCAGCGCAGACTCCGAGACCCGCTCGTGGAACAATCCCGGACACTGTTTTCTGTTTGTCATCTGAGTTTGCAGGTCTCGAGGTTTGCTCGATATCCCGGCCTTTTAGACAGGTACTCAAAAGCTTTAAAAGATTCTCTCTGGCCAAAAGTTCAAGGTACTATGTAGGAAACTCTCAAAGAAATATTTCCATTCAATGTGACGGTCATTTTTACTCTACATTTTTTTAACCGGAAGAGTAATGCCTTTCACTCACTCTTCGTACTGTCTCCCATGAACCAAAAGTCAAAAACCTAAACAAATTATTGTGTTAACAGCCTTTGCACGGTCTTAGGCATTAAAATGTTGTTGTCATTGCACCATTTTTCAACACAGAGGGGGAGCAGGAGGTGGTCAGCTGGGTTACCCCAGAAGTGTCCGGGCTCTGGTTCTGACCATAGCGTCTGCTGGGGTGGCTTCCTAAAAAATGAAGAATCGATGTTAACATGGCGCTCCCGCCCTGAGCTCCCCCACCCCCAGCTGTCCCAGAGCGCTCACAGGCCCGCGTGACGCCATTCGTAACAGCAGCTCGAGGGTCCAGATTCACTGTCTTCCTTTCATGTACTTTATCTTCCAGCCACATCGAGAGTGGATTTGCAACGCAGGGTCTGGTAGACGAAACCTGCTCTGCTCTTAAGCAGGAGAAGGAAGCGTGCATTTTGACAGCCACACGCAGTCGCTTTGATGTCCAGCACTCCTCCTCCCCCTCCGGCAGGGACGCTCCACGCGGGCGGGTCCGTGTACCCACACCACCGGGCCCCCACGTGGCTCAGACAGCAGATGTCTCCCGCACCCCCAGAGCACATGCGTGGCCTGTTGCTGCAGCGGGATTACTCTGCGGGGCGGACGTTTCTCTCGGAGGAGACGCTGCCAACTCTAGCGGGTGTTTATTCCCCAAAGAGGTCAATGCATGTTATGAAACACTTGCAGCTGGGGGAAGAGATTCCAGAACACAGGGGAAGCAGCCCAGTCTATCCGCCGGCTAGCATCACGGTGTAGCACAAGGCGTCCTTCTAGAGAGCACACGTGTGACATAAAACTGTCACCCTAGCCGTTCTTAGCACAGTCTGAGCAAGATTGAAAAACATTCTCCAAGCATCACACTGAACAGAGAGCTCAGGGCAATGTTACCTGGCTTTTCCTAGGACAGCCCCAAGATGTCAAGGTGACACCATCGGCTTAACTCTCTTCTGCTTACCTGCCACTTTATCATGGGGGGAAAACAATTGAAAAGCTTTGCCTCATCTTTCCTGCAGTGTAGGCTCTGAAATTAGGCATGAGATTGTTCATTGCTCAAATACAAGGTATGACCTGCACAGGCCAGCAAACTTTCGGGGCTGTGCCTTGCATTAGACGTGTGGGACGACCGCGGGTTTTCTGGCTCCCTGGCTTAACGTTTCCATGGTCACCGAGCATTACAATTTCCAAAATGGACCAATAAAGGAAAAACAAGGAAATGGAAAGGAATTAAAGATCTGAGCTTGGCAGAAGAACCCAGAAACAGGAAGGGGGCGGGCCAATAGCAACCAAAGGAGTATGGCAGGACACAACCCCAGGAAAGCTCATTTTTTTCTCCAGACATATTGCATGGGGACATTGCCTGGCGGTGACATTGTAAGACAGCTAGGCAAGATGATACCACCGGGGGCTCTCTCTATAGTACTGCTTACAACTGCATGGGCCTCTCCTATTATCTCAGAATAGAAGGTCTAATTTAAGCAAAAGTGCACAGGTTGCTGGTATATGTTTCCTCTTGGTACCTCCCCACCTGGGCGCCATTTGAACCCTGCTCAAGTTCTTTAGGACAAAGAGAGGGCCCTTAGGGGTGCAGGCTCCGTGTCTCTGGCCCGTGGGTTGGCCGTGGTGGTTGGAAGGAGCGGCTCTGCAGAGAAGGCTGCTCCCGAGGCCACGTTCCTGCCCGGCCTACCCCCTTCCCAAGGGAGGACTCATCGCCAGTGGACGCTGATGCTGCACCAACCACACCGTTCTCACATCTTAAAAAAGGAACATAGAAGTTTGAGAAGCAGCCGCCTAGACAGGAGGCACACTGATGCCATCAGCCCAACACTTTTGAAAGAGAAAGATAACCCCACCATAATCACAGCATTTGTAATATTAGTGTTTCCAAGGGCTTCCAGATTTTGACGGGAGATCCTGGAATGTGAAGAGCTGTTTGTTGTCCAAGCTTAGCATAGATCCCAACGAGGGTCTGCATGTAGTAGTAGCTCAGTAAGCAATGAGTTTGAATGAATAAATGAATGTGTGAACAAATGCTGGATCCCACCAAGCTGCCTTTAAATACACCTCCATAAAGAGGCTGGAAAAGTCTGTCTGCAGTTCGGACACCATTGCATCTTACCCTGTTTCCCTATAACTCGGGCCTTTGTGATCCACAGGACTTCAGGCCAATGCTTCCAGTCAAAAGGAGGGTCAGTGCATCTCCTTGCTGATGTCTTTTTACCATCGCAGGAGGGGCTTCAGGTAGCATCCATACTGGTGCCCATTTTTACTGATAAGGACACCCAATCTTAATTGCATGAAAAAGAAAACAGCTGTGTTTGGAAGGTATCTTCCAAAATGCAAATGCTCGATTCTAAATAACTCCCTGCACAGGCTAAGTTGTGCAGTCCCGGGATACACCTCACCACTGCCCCATCCTGGTAGACCCTGAAAGACCTCACCTGGAGGGCCAGGAGCAGGTAGACACGGCGTCCTTTCCCTGGTGTTTCTCTAGAGGTGAGCTGGGTCACATGTGACACCTGCTCCCCATTTCCTGGGATAAAATGCCCTCTCCCAACTGCTGAAAACTAGACAACAAATACTAATTCCCCATCCTTTAAGTTTCCATTGGCGTCTGCTATCACAGGACGTCAGGAATATCAGTTAACGGTTAGTCAGGCCCTGGAGAAACGGCCACCAGCCAAAGCGAGGGCAGTGATGTCAATCATTCAACTCACACCATGACTTGTAAATAGAGCAGACAACATGCCTTTATTTCGCTTGTTCCTAATCTACCCTTTACGTCAACATCTACTGGTTTTAGGGGAAAATAGCTAAAAGTTCATTCTATGTTAGTGATTAATTTGATCCGGTAATTTCCAAAAGAAATTTGCATCTTCTTAATTAGAAAAACATTAAAACGCTGCTTCTCACAGGTGCTCTCTCTCTGCCTGGTTCCCCCCCTGTGTGTGGGAAGATGGTGTCGCTTGGGTGAACTTGTGCTTGGCGGGGTTGGCGACCTTGTGCTCAGCATTTTTGGCGGCTGGACTACGAGCTCTGGCCCCTGCTGCTGCCTGTCTTGCCGGCACTCCCCCCCCACACACGGCAAGGTGTGACAGGTGCGGCCTGCCTGGCCAGGGTAGGGCCTCCTGGCAGATTCAGAAAGTGCCAGAAACCCTGGAAGGGTTTCCCCTTCCTGGAAAGTGAGACTGATTTCTAAACCAGGCGGCATCTGCCCGCAGGACCTCACCGCGCAGGCTGGCGCTCTCGGCTGCCTAAGCCCACACGCGGAGCTCGATTTTCTGTTAACAACTTTTTCATCATGTTGGTGGTGGTGTTAAAAGTTCTGAAACCTACAAGGGTTTTCTTTGCCAAGCACCAGGGCGGATCGCCAGGAGACTGGAAGCGTGGCAGTGGCGTGTTCAGTGACATAGCGGGCTCACCTCCACGCCTGCTCTTGGGACACGCAGCCCTGCGCCCGGGAGTGACGAGGGCTGCCCGGAGCTCTGCAGACGGATGATGTGTGAGACGGATCTGCACATCTGGTGGAGGAGGCCCAGGACGGGGTGGTGATGGATGCTCTCGCTTGGGCAGATGTAGCACAGCCTCTCCACTCCCAGAGGCAGCGTTCCGTGAGGAAGGCGCCTCCCAACCCCGCGGCATCTTGCATCCGTCACGGCGCAGTCTCTTCGCTGGGTGCCCTCCAGTGAGAGGGGGGGCGGGTCGGTGTGATGTCAAGTTTTGCAGCCAAGGCTCGGGAAAAAGAATTTTGCACGATAAGCATAAGGCCGATAAGGCAGTTTGAAAGAGCCCCATAATTATGTGTTAGATTCTTGATAGAGCTCTGAGTGACCAGGAGCCAGGCCAAGGGCTGCCGCCATCGGCAAAGCCACCCCAGGCGGAGAGTGTGCCCTCCCCATGCGGTCCCTTCCCCTGTGACACACGCACATCCTGCAAACGTGACAGCGACTCGTGCTCATGTTTCAGCCGACTGCCGTCCCTCCGCAGTATTGCCTCAAAGTAGCTTTTCCTGCAACCTGAGTTTGCAGGGCGGAATGTGGGTGGTGGGGCGGGGAGGGTTACCAGAGAGAAACAGATTTTTTGGGCTCTGGCGTTGAGGCCCTTGAGTGAGCGCTGGCCTCAAAATCGCTTTCCCTTTTCACCAGCCCACCAGCTGGGTGAGCTCACACGGAGGTTGACAAAGCATCTGCCTCTCCCCCTTTCGCTGCCCCAGCTCCACGTGGTGAGACCACAAGGGGACCCAGGACCACATGCCTCGGGGGCCAGACACAGCCGTGCAGGGTGCAGGAGGAGGACGGGAGACACGGCAGGCTCTCGCCGCCTCTCCCTTCCTGAGTCAAGCTCGGGCAGACCTGAGCAAAGGCTGCTGGCTGGGCCTGGGGCTGCTTCCACAACTTTGTCCTTTGGTCCCCCAAGGATGGGGCGTCTGCCAGAGGACAAGGGTGAGTCCTCTTGGACTCCGTCTTTTCACATCTCCCTTAGTCAGGACCCTTCTCCTCTGCAGGCAGCCAGCAGCTTGGGAGGGTACGAGGCATCTCACCACAGGACAAGGGACTTTGGGGGCAAGATCTCTGTGCGTGGGGGGTGCTGTATCTTTGGGGACCAGCGTGCTCTGCGCAATCTCCCAACAGCCCTTTCTTGATTTGGCTTCACCGCCAAGCTCCACAGAAGACACCACCTTTCTTGCCCGTTCCCGGGTCACTGAGGAGGCCACCGCCTGTGCAGCAGCCCCACGCAGGCCCTCCAGGTAGGAAGGTTCACGGTACGTCCATCACCACCCTGCCAGGTTCCCGGGACTCTGCCCTCAGGTCTCCCCCGCCCGCCCGCTCTCCTGTTGGCCCGGGCAGCCCGCACTGCAGCGCTTCCCACCCCCGCGCCCTGCGAAGGCATGGCCTCGCTGGAATCCCGGGGCTCTCCCACTGCCCGGCCTCGCTCACTAACTGCACAGACGCCACAACTGTCCCATTTCCCCTCCTCGTGGTCCCAGGCGAATGTCAGCATCCGGCGTCACGTCTCACCACACGGCCGTCATTCCGTCACCGTCTCTACCCTTCTCGCCACGCTCTGGGGTTTGTTTCCAAACCAGCAGGTGATTATGGTTTCGACCTTTGGTGGCCACCTCGCCGCGTCCTCGCCACATGCGCCTGCCTTATTCTAACGCCACCGTTCTTTCCATTTGGGCAGCAGGCCGGAAACCGCAGAGCGGAGAAGCCGTGGCTTTTTCCCAGACCAGAAAGCAAGAGGAGGGTGATAAAGGAAAATAACCCCTTTCCTCCGAAACTCGCTCCGTGGTTTGGAGATTGTGTTGTTGCCTGTGTGTGTGAGTATGTGAATGTATGTGTGAGTGTGTACACGTTAGTATGTGAATGTGTGTGTGAGTGTATGTGTGAGTATGTGAATGTATGTGTGAGTGTGCATGCGTGTGAGAGTGTGTGTACCTGTGCATGTGGTCTGTGAGTGTGTGCACATTAGTGTGTAAGTGTGTGTGAATGTGTGTGTGAGTGTGAGTGTGTCTGTGTGAGTGTGCCTGTATATGACTGTGAGTCTGAGCGTGTGCTGCCTTCCGTTCTCAGCCATGCGGAGACAGTGCCCTGAGAGCTGGCTGGCTCTGTGGTTCGGCTCACCCGACATTTGCCCCCAGCTCACTCTCTCTTGCCTGACTCCGAGCAGAGACTGAGCAGCCCTGCGCCCGCTGTCCCATCCCCTTCTGCGAGGGGCAGCACGTGCTGCAGTTTCGGACCGTGAGACGAGGACCCAGCATAGGCTCGGCCACGCTAGGTGGGTAACAGATTGTCTTGAAGTACCCGTAGCTGAACGGAACAAGGTTTATCCCTCACTCACGCCGCATGCGCACTGTGGGTGTGCAGTGTGGCTCAGGGACACAGGCCAGTGAGGGCTTTACCATTTTGTGGCTGCTCCGTCTGGAAAATTTGGTTCCTGTGGTGGCCACCACATGGAAGAGGAGGACGGAGAAGCTCTCAGGCTTTTAACTGCACAGCTGTACAGTGTCACGTGTCACTTTTGCTCACTGGCTATTGCAAAGAACTTGTCACGTGGTCTCCATCTAACTGCAAAGAAGGCTAAGAAGTGTGGGGAGCTAATTTCACGGAACCCTGGGTGAGCACTGACTGCCACCGAGGTGAAGGCAGACCGCCGGAGTCTGGGATTTACTTCTGGAAAAAGCTTTGCCTTCCTGATGAAAGGAGCAAACACGGCTGGTGTAACTGTCCCCCAGCCCCGCCCTCTGCCTCACGCGTGGACTTGGCGGCTGGCTCTGGGGCAGCGTCCTGAGGCCGGTGCGACGGAGCAGCGCCACTAGAGCACGCCCCAGGGCGCTGCTGAGCCGCTGCCCACGCCCTGGCCTGCCACCTCCCCTCGGCGACAGGCTGAGCCCTACAGGTTTAGGCCGCTGTTAGCTGTGTGTCTCTTACTAGCATACACAATCACCTCTCGCTGGCACAGAGGACTGCCAGGGATGGTAGAACTCCAGAAAGTATTTGCAGCAAATTTTTATCATGGAGAGGGCGGGGTGGGGAGGGGCGAGAGAAGGTCCTGCAGACACAGGCTCTGTTCAGAACAGTTAACACAGAAATCCTGCTTCCTGGTACAAGGCATGTCCATGCAGCCACATCCTGCCCAGGTTAAGGTCCCACTCTGCAAGGACAGCCGCCAAGAAACTGGTAGAAAGTCCTTGAACCCTCATTACCAAATACTCCAGGCCTGTCTGCAAGCAAAGAACACAGCATGCGGGGCCTGTGGTCTCAGGACGAGGATGACGCTGCCTGGACACTCCTCTCCCAGCCCGTGAGCTCCTCGCGTGGCAGGCGGTTCCTGGGGGCTTACCCTCGCGTCCATCCAGGTACAGGAGCACCTCTGTCCCACAGACCCCGCTCCCTCTCCCCAGGTTAGCCAGAGTGAGGTTCCACCTCTTTCCTTTCTATCCACCCACCCCCCTCCAAGGGATCACTTCCCCGGTTTCCCGGCGTCTTACAATGTTGGACCGTCCATGATTTAAAAAGCCCTTTGGCCAAGCCCAAGGCTCACGTTCTGAGCTGTGTCTCGGGTTCCCCTCCTGGTTCCCTCTTCCCCGCTCCCCTCTCCCTCCCAGCCTCCCTTGACCCGGAAGGTCCTCCTGTTTCTAACATGGAGAAGGGAGCTCTCTTTTGTTTCCTTTGTCTCCCGCTGACCCGAAGTCCAAACAAAGACAAGGCAAGGGCGGATTCTGCTCTCGGCTGTGCATTGTTTCAGCACTCACAGGTACAGATTCATCGGCACTGCCCCAGCCTGCATGTAAACTGTGAGGTGGTTTCGGATAAGCAATGATACTTTCAGCAATAATTGTGACTAAGGACCGGTCCTGTTCACTTCTCCCTTGTCCTCCTGGCACTGTTATCCTCTTACTTCCTTGTCCCTGATGGCTCCAGTTTCTCTGTGAGTTTGCTGGAGATCAGATTGCAGGGACAGGGACGTCTGTGTCCCTGAATGCCGGCTGCTGCGGGCCTTCTTGTGTTACTGGAGAGTGGCTTCCTTCCCCCTCCGCTGTGGTGCGAGGTGGGAGGTGTTAGAGACCCCCCCCCAACACACACTCCGCTCGAGGCCTCCTAAAGACCCTCCAGATCCCCGACGGCCCCTTCTTTTCCCCTCCCCCCGCCCACGGCCTCCGCAAGCCACTTCTGCCTCAGCGTGTCAGGCCACTTTGTGAAGGTGGGGAGCGCTGTGTCTGGAAAGAGGGCGTGGCTGGAGACTAGGGGCTGCTCTGCCCACATGGCGAGGCTCAGACCCAGGCCAAGGGGCCGCCCCTCCTTGGGCCTCGGTTTCCTCATTCGACAAATAAAGGTTTCAACCATCTAGATTACTCCTAACATATCTCCAATATTCACAGGGTGTTTCTCAGCAAGTTGCCCCTGTTGGAAATCACAGGCTGCTCCTGACTTTCCTATAACCTCCCCGAAGTCTTACTGAGATACTAGAAAGTTCCAGAACTTTCCCCTTTGACTCTGGAGACACCGAGTCTACTGATGACACAACATTCCTCTGCCTGCAGGTTAACTTTGGGTGGATGAAACATTCCCGCATCTGCCGTTTTACCCCAGCGAGTTGCTCTGCGGTGCCCAGACAGCTTTTTGTTTTGTTCTTTCCTCTTGAATCGCAGTCAAGAGTTTCAAAAGGGATAAAGCAGGAGGGTCCCGCAGGGCCCGTTGTTCAGCACAAACATGCCGTAAGCCTCCGGGTGTGTCTGTCATCGGCTCTGTGCGGGCGCTGCGGGGCCGCTGCCTTGGTCTGTAGTTTCTGAATAGCGCAAGGCGGGAGTTTCGCTACTGAACAGCAGGGGGTTGCCAGGGAGCTGCCCCCGACATCCTCCGTCTGCACAAGTTTTAACTGGATACCCAGGGGCATCGAAATGATTTCTTTTCAATAATATAATAATCTCTAACGAGATAAGCCTTCCTCCCCTGGGAAGCCAAAGGAACGAGAGTATGAGGTGAGCTCTTTTAGGAACCCAAGTTGGGTTCCTAAAGTGTCCCACGACCCCCAGCAATAGAGAGAAAAGGTCGGGGTGACTCTCGCCTGTGGCAGGAAACTAGAGAGTTTCCACCTGTCACAGAATTGTCGCGCGTCCCACTTTATGGACTGACCGGCCACTTCCTTTCCGTCAGCAGATGGTTCGCATGAACCCGGAGACTAGGTCTAGAGAAAATCTAGGTCACAGCCGAAGAGAAATTCCGTGTGAAAGTCGTCAGCCGGGCACTCAGCACACAGTAGGGGTCCTAGAAACGTTCATTCCCACTCCCGTGTAAACACGGCTAAGCCAAGCACCGTGCGGCGGTATCTGGACCGGGAGAGAGGGAAAGCATGGTAGATTGTTTCTGAAGATGAAGAGGGCCCCGTCTGCCGTGCACATGGTCTTTGGACCTTGCTCCTCCTCCTGTAGGAGTAGAGTCTATTTCCAGCTCCCTTGAATCGGGGCAGGCCCTGCAACCGTTTTTGACCCTAGAAGGTGGCAGAAATGACGCTGTGTCTCCTCCACGGCTGCGCCCAGTCTGCTGCATGTGCTTTTGCCGCTTTCAAATCTCCTGCTTGGAAGGCAGGTGGTATTTAAGGAGCCCAGCGTCACTGGTACCACCTTGCCATGCGGAAGCCCACGCTCCCAGCGAGGACGAAGGGATGCGGGGAGGAGCGCCGGGGCCAGACTCGTGGGGGAAGCTCCCAGCCCGGCGCAGCTAACCCAAACGGAGCAGAAGAACCACCCAGCTTGGATTCTTGCCCCACCAAATCAAGGCCGAATGAGAGGCTGGTTGGGAGGCAGTTTGTTATGCAGCAATGGATAAACCGAGTTTCCCAGAATAAATCTACGAAGGAATAAAAGAATTTCCTTTTTCCATGGGATTTTTCTTTTTATTTCTATCCTCCCCAAAATTTTAATACAATCCATGTACTTTCAAACATAAGTATTCCAGAAACATTGTCAAAGGATCTGTGAATTCACTCAACTTAGCAAGGTTCTGCTTCGCATTTTCATGTAAACATTTTAATGTACGTACAAATGTCATCCCCGGGGAGCCTAAACTCTGACTGTGTGGACGAGACTCATACCCATCAAACGCTAATGAACTACAAGGCTGTCTACGGCTGTAGCCAAGTGACCTCCAGCTCCTCCTGACCCTAAAATCCCACCAGGCCGTGGGGCCAGGCACGCGGGAAAGAGTCCAGGGAAGACCCTTTGGTGTCCATCAGTCTCTCAAAAAACCCCAGAAAACTGGACAAACATGAGTTTTTCTAAACAGGGCCATATTTTTCTTGTCTGAATCCTTACATGGGCAGCTGAAGGCTGACAAGACGCCCTTAGCGTGCTGACAGAGAAACGGCCTCCTTCCTGCTCTGACTCTTCGTAGGTGGCTTTTGTCACAGGCTCACTGGATGCGGGCTCCACCTCTAGGCAACACGATCACATTTCCAGGTAGGAAATGCCAGCTAACTGCCCCATTTCATTAGGAAGGCAATAGTTTTCCTAGAAGCCACACCTATTGAACTTCTACTTAGATCTTCTTGGCCAGAACTGTTTCTCAAGTCTGTCCTGAGCTGCAAGAGATCCCGGGTGCATTCTGAGATAAACTGGGCTTTTGTCAGTAAGGAAAAAGGGAAGAGTGTATACTGGGCGTCTGAATTAAGGAAGGGGAGAATGTGTTTGGGATAAGCAACGAGTGGTGTTACCCACAGGCTGAAAAGATCTTAGACAAGGTGAAATGTGGGGTCACGTGCGGGAAGGGAGTGAAGGTGGACCTCTGTCTGCGTGGAAGGAGGGTAGAGAGAGTGCACACACACGGTCACACACGCCCTCACACCCACACACACACACACACACAAAATCGCCATTCAACGCTGGACTTTGGACTTGGTATTTGACGCTAACTCTGACTTGTCTTGCTCAATATTTCTGTCTCCCAACTTTACTTCATGTGCCTTTTTGCTCTCAGAGACTAGAAAGCTAAAAACTGTATTTCCCAGAGTCCCTTCCAACCAAGATTCTGGGTGTCATTTAGTCTGTGCCCACCAGAAACACCGTTCAAGACTTGCATTCAGAACTGAGTTTGGTGGGGACAGAGAGAGGCCATGCTGGGGGCAGCCTGGAAACCACGGGGTCCCCGCTCGGTGGGCAGCTTCCCTAACAGCCCACTTCTGTGGCATCGCGGTTGTTCTTGGAAACTCTCCTGTGACCATGGTCTTCAACTCCCCCACAATCCTGTTATTTATTTAATAACAGGAGTAAATCCATTTCTAAACTGGCCAGAGTCACTCCGTTCTTTGCAACTGAAGCGTCACACAGACCCTCTCCCTGCTCACTCTCTGTTTGACCTTGGACAGGTGACATCCGGCCTCCAAGCCATGACTTCTTTTCTCTAAAATGGGGCTGTTGTATGAATTGAGCATGGAACTTTACACGGAAAATACTTGTCTGGCGCCTGACTCAGAGTAAGTGTTTGACAGACTTGCTCACAACGTTTAGGAAAAATGCAGTGGGTGTAGCTGCTGCATGGGGAATGGTGGTGGAAAGACCCCCTAGCCGAGACGAGGGCCTCCCGCTCTGCGGGGCACACAGAAGCCCAGACGGAAGCCCTTTCTAATAATGCCTTTCTCCTCCACCAACCTGTACGCCCATGGGGTCTTAGGCTGAGTTTCAAACCTGTTTGTATTACCTTTGGCTTCCAGCACAAAACCTGACACAGGGGAGCCTATGGATGTCCTTAACGGAGGCTCCCAAGTACGGAGAATGATTCTGAACCAGTGACTACCCAGTTGCCCTCTAGGAAACACCAGCCATGTGCCCAGTCCTCTGCCCAGTGCGGCCTGCCCCGCTGAGCAGGATGGATGCTGCTCCCGGCCGTTGTCGTCGTGGTGGGCCCGGCCTGAGGTCTGGAGTGTCACCCGCACTTACTTATGTTACTGGGAGCATCGACCTTTTGAAAGAAGACAGAGCAGGGCAATGTGGCCCAGTGCCTGAGCCCCCAGAGAGGGCTTTCCTGACCAAGCCACGCTTAGGCTGAGGCCTGATCAAAGAAACAAACCCTTGTCGGCTACTGCTGTTCCCCTGTGGGGGCCCCGAGACGCTCTGGGGCCAAATGCAGCTTTGCAGTGAGAAGAAAGTAAGGAGATGCTGGCGAGGGCACCGGGAGCCCAGCCAGACTGCAGGGGGAGGGTGCGGAGAGAGCGAACCATGGGCCGGGAGCCACTCTGGCCACCGTCACACTCCAGGGGGCTGTGGGCCTTGGACCTGGACCTCTTCAGTGGTCCAGAATGGAAAACAATGGACCAGAATGGAAAAGGAGGCAAAAGAAACACGTTCCGGAAAGAACCTACAGGTCTTGCTACATCTTTCTTCTCTAATGTCCTGTATTATATCACTTGAGGTACAATAAAGAGAATTAAACCATGGTTTCCTAGGGAACTGGCGTCATATGAAATCGGACTGGCTGCTGTTCTGCCTCTCACTGGGTTGGTGACCTTGGATAGCTCTGAAACGTGATGATCCCAACTGTGGAATGGGGATCATTAGCGTCCTCCCAATAAGGTGTGTGAGCTTTAAATGAGCGACGTGGTGGGCCATGTAACAGAGCGGCAGGCACAGGGAAGCCCTCGATGGATGCTACCGTTGATGTCAGCATCGTCATTGTCATCATTGCTGTCATCCATTACAGCGTCCAGCGTTGCCATTGCCACCATTGTCATTATCATCATTGTTATCTTATGATTATTAGGTCCCTGCTTTGCTGATTTTCAATTCTGCCACATGGCTCTTCATCTAGATAACAGAACCAACGATGATCTCTTCCTAAGACTTTTGGAAGAACAGAATGAGACAAATTTGTGAAAAAGCTTTACCCACTATGGCGCCATCTACCAAGACAGAGCTCTGTGACATCTAAAACATATTTTATAAAGGGACAGACATCGAGAGTGATGAGGACAGAGAGGGAGACAGAGATTTCTCTAAACAGAGATAGAGACGGGGACCTGGGAATATGACGTATCCCCCGAGCATCGCCTCACCCCATCCCCGCGACCACTCTCCGAGGTAGGATTTATTGGCCTCTTTTGCAAATGACAAAAAAAGGAAGCTCGAAGAGCTCGCGGGATACACGCAAGATCTCGGGGCTAGTAAATCACAGAGCCCAGGCCTGTGTGCGTCCCGGCCCCCACCCTCCGCAGCCTGCACTCGCCACTTCCAGCGCTAGGAACGCTCTCAATCTCCAGATTCAAACCGTCGCTTCCTCACAGTTTAAAAAACAGATATTAATTCTGTGCCCATGGGAACGCTCTCAGAGCAGAGATAATTCTGCAATATATCCTTGTGTGTATTTTCAGTGCATCTCCACTTCCACCTGGTTTGGAGCTATAAGTCAATCTTTTAGCCACTAAGCTAAATTCCCAGGGTGCTCTTAAGACACAGAAATTCCAGCAGTAAATAGCAAAACTGTTAGGCCAGATTAAACTTGCCAAAGTGATTCGAGCCGAGCTGAGAAAAATGGACCCCCTTGAAATGATACGCTATCAGCCAACAGTAACATAACCCTGGAACAAACCTTTTGGTTTATTATTCCACGAGCAGCACACATGCTTAGGAAGGAGACTTGGCCAAAGCCTAGCGTCGGCAGAGGCTTGCGGAAAATATGAGCTGTGCTCAATTTACTTTTTGCTTTCTTTTTTTTTTTTTTTTTCCCAGGGAATTCCCTGATTTTGATATTTGAAATCCAGAGGGTCTGTCTGGGAGGTGACGAATGACAGTATCGCTCTAGATGGCGATCAAAGCGGGGAGCGGGAGGGTCAGGAGCCTGATCGGAGGAATTGCAGACACCCCGATGAGGGAGGGGGATCGCAGGCACCGGGGGGCCATTCCACTCTATCTCACTCCATTTCTCTTCTAACAACTTCAAGATAGACAACTAATGCTGTGGGGACTTCATTTTTCTAGAGAATCGATTCAGTTAAAAGAAATCCCGACATGTGCTGGCGCAGGTCGTCCGTTTTGTTCAGACCGACGCAGCCGCGGGTTGCCCGGCCGCCCGCTCTCCCCCTCGCGCTGGGTGGGAGCCAGGGGCCCTAAGCAAACACTGCGCTCCCTTTTCTATTTTTGCGCCTCACATTTACCTTTGTTTGTCGCCCAGGTACTAAGGCGACATTCTGACACGTACACGCTAAGGAGGAAAAAAACCCATAATCCTACAACCAGGTGGGTGACTTAATTACAAAATTATGCAGACTCCTGGGGCAGCGCCCGGCTGGCAGGGCTACCGTTTGTTTTTCCTTCCAGCTGGTATTTTGTAGGGTTGGCAGCACCGTGCGTCAGGATGACTGAGGGCACCTAACAGTTACTCTGTCTTCGTGCGTGCAATCCTCAGCAAGAAGCCACCGCGTGCATGCGCAGGTGTGGACGGGCAGCTGCGTGTCGCGAACCGTCTGTCTGGGCCTGACTTCTCTCTTTCTCTCTCCTGGAGGTTCACAGAGTCCTTTATCCGTCTTTCCTGTGGACAAGCGCTTTGGAAGTCTGAAATGATGGCATTTCATGATGCACGTAGGTCTTTGTCCTACGTGCTTGGTGGAGATGAACCAGCGGGCCCTCTGTGAACACCGACCGGGCGCCCACCCAGGGTGGGGAGAGGCCATGTGGGCTGCAGAAAGGAGTCCCCACCACAGCAGGGGAGGTGGCCGAAGCTGGACAACACTCTCCCGGATCCACTTGTTTATTCATTTGCATCTGGAACTGATTTATTTGCACGCAGGTCTCCAAGGGAAGCAAGCAGTGACGACCTGCTTTGTGGAAAAGATGACCTTCCATGTAATCTGAGGAATTCTTCTGGAAAACAAGGGGCTGGGATTCCAATTCCCACTGCACACAGGCCATGCAGGTCTGATATCACTCGTGGGGTGATTGCTCTCTGATTGCATTTCAGTCTGGAAAAATTACCCTATCAAATTGGTTGTGCGGGCTATCGTTCATGGGTCCTTGGAGGGGGACAGCTTTGATGTGCTGGGAACAGAGATTCCATCAGCAAAGGAGCATTTCAGCAGGTGCGGGAAGAAGGTCCCGTCCACGTGAGCCATTGTCAGGATAGGTGGGTCAGGGAGAGTGAAGGTGCCCTCTGCAGTGAACTGTCCCAACAACAGGCTGGGACTTTTTCTCGCCCATCTTGGCATTGGCTACAAAGCTGAGGGATGCAATTCCTGCACTGCAAAGTGGGTCACAGACCTGGCAAACTCCCTTATCCCTCCCACCCTGAGTCCGGGAAGGGTATGCCCCTCCAAACGCCCGGGTCAGCGCTTCCTCCTCCCAGAAGGTCCAGAGGAGGCTGTGAGGTCAGGGTAGGGGTGTGGGCCATCAGGCCCAGGGGCCCCGCCCAGCTCTGACGTCAACTCGCTGGAGAGCCTTGCGCCACATGCCCTGGATCCTGGGTTCATCGTGGGAGAGAAACGCTTAGGCCCTTGCTGCTCTGCCATTCTGTGGTTTGGGGGATGCGCTGTGTGTCAAAGGGGCTCGTCGTGATAGAATGAATGCAGGAGCCGACCCTTCTGCCGGGAAGCACAGAGGCTCCACGTCAGGTGAGCTGTGGAGGGAATTTCATTCCTAACACCACAGAAGCAAACGGGCCACATCTCCATTGGCTGAGCGTACTCTAAACCATCGGCCCGGCCAGCAGCGCAAGGAGACCGTGATGTCTCCCAAAGTTCCAGACACAGAGAAGGTTTTGGAACCAAATAGACCGCTGACCCCTTACACCTGGTGTCTTCCTCAGGACGATGCCAGCCTTCCTAATTCAAAGGAAATCCCTGCAGCTGACCAGTCTGCGCAAGCGCCTGTGCTAGGGATTACCTGGCGATCAGTCCCGGCTTGGGTGTCTGCAGTGCGCGCCCTGTCTTGTGATGCGTGCTCGCAGGATGTGTTTGTCAGTAACAACTTGAAGTGAATGATTTTCACCCACTGTCAGATTCGATATTTACCTCTGGAGAAAATAGGGGTCAGGTCTCCCCAAATTGGGTATTTTACTAAGAGACATCCTTAAAGTGACACCGCTTAGAAAATGCTGGGATGTTTATGTTTATGGGGAAATGTTGCCTAGCCCGGAGCGGCAAGGAAGCACTCGCCACAATCATATCAGCAATTAGTTTTAAGCGGCCTCAGCGCTTCCTCCCGTAAGAACGTGTAAGAACAGCGGGCTTGTTGCTCAGGTGCTCTCTTCCTCACCTCATGCTGGGGCCCTGGTGATCTTTCTTTCCTTTCTTTTTTCTTTTAGGAGAAGGGACATCCTGTTCCAAGTTCTGACTCTGGGACGGTAGCAATTCTCCAGGACCAAAACACTCTGCAGCTGTGTCCTTTGGAGCAGGGACATGAGCCTCTCTGCTGACCCCTCTCCACCCAGGGGCGTGTCTCCTCCACTCAGCCCAGGAGGGAGTCTGCCAGCCATTGGTCAGGTCACAAATATGTACAGCGCACAGCCAGGTCCTCCTGGTGACCTGCCGCTGGCTGCACGCTCTACGTCACTCCCTCAGGCTGCAGGTGAGCAGCCCGACAAGCCCAGGGAACGGGCGCAGTGCGCGCCCCCCCCGCCGAGGCCCCCCAAGGCCCCAGAGGCCCCAGCGTTAAGAACCAACTGGGCCGACATGGCGCAGGGGCTGGAAGCTGAAGGGGGTGGGAGGAGGCTCCGCAAGGCTCTTGCTTAATTAAAAACACATCTGCAAAAGGTCAGGCCCGGCAGGAAAATGACAGAGACAGTTAGCATTTTAAAATCGAGTCATTCTCTCTGGAGGGATTTCTTCCAGAGCCAGGCGGACTCGGGACGCTGGGTTTTCTCTTCCAGCGGAGCCTGCACATCTGAGGCGGGGTGAGCCAAGTGTTAGTTCCGTCATTGTTTTCAAAGAAGCAGGACTTCTTCCCCCGAGGTGACCCCACTCTAAACCCCAAGGCAAGAACAAGCGACCCTCAGCACGTGGCCACGCTCCCTGCATCTGGAGCCCAGGGCAGACGTGGAGAGCATGGGGCAAGCCCCCCAGGGACAAGGGACCTTCGGGATGGTGTGCCTGAGTCTAAGGAAGCACCTTGGCCGATTCCTGCAGCAGTTGCAGGAACTGGGAAAGTATGGGCTCAGAAAAGTGAATTTTTAGTAGTGACCTGATAACCATCCTCAGCTCTTTGAAGAAAAGAACCGTACAAATTCTTCATCATTCTAGGAGGCCGACCTAGAGCCAGCAGGGAAATTAGAGGAGACACGATTTCTAATTACTAGGAGAACTTTCCAACACCTAGCAGTGTTCAAACAGGAAACAGGGGTGGTTGTCAGGCCGCTCCTGCCGGAAGGCTGAGAGCGAGACCAGAAGCCCATCCCCCGGTGCCATTGAAGGGGGCCCCACACCTTCGTCAGGGGATGGGACCAAGTTAACGTCTGCCTGTGAGTTAAAATTCTTGGATTCTGGAATACTGGGTGATGCTCCATGGAAAATGTCTATTCCTCAGAAGTTTGGAAGACAGTTGTTCTTGTATATTTTACTGCTTATTTGTAGCCAGAATCATTGCTGAACAAAAGTTAAAACCTTGCGATGCTCTCAGCTGCTCTGAGCACCTCGTGTTTCCGCGGTGAGTCACCACGGGCCGAGCACACGTGCAGCATTCTCGCTCCCGAAGCCAAGAAGTGCAATCAATGGCGGGCGAGTGATTCTTAAATAAAAGTGGCGTTTCCAGTTGGCAAAACATAGATTATTTTTGCTATTAGAGAAATTGATTTCTTAAGACATTGTGATTAATTATGTCTGTAAAACAGAAAATCCATCAAAGACAGAATGTTTTTCCCTTCAGAAAACACTCACAAACTCCTACAATGTCGCTGACTAAATACGACGTTCTATTAATAGGCAGCTTGTCTCCAAAGATGCGTTTGGGCTCACTCTCCACTTGTCTCCCTCGGGCTCTGGGGAGATTGATGACCGGCAGCAGAGCCGGGGGACACGGGGTGCCTTCCTGCTGGTTCTTGAGAATCCAAATGCGAGTTCCACCCTGAACCTGCTCTATGCAGAGGAGCCACTGGGAAAACAACAAAGCGTGGTCCGTTTCCAGTGTGAAAGGGACCTCGCTGGAGAGTCTGTGGGCCTTTCCTTCCAGATAGATCCGAGTCCTCCCTCTTCTCACCCCGTCTACTGCTAACTCCCAGGCCCAAGCAGGGCTGTGCATCTGTGCAATGACCCCCCAGGACTGTGCAGGACACGGCCTCTCAGCGCACCTTGTGACATGCCAGCGTCTTCTACCTGGAGCACCGCTGTTGCCCCCTACCAGGCCACCTGCATCTAGCTCCCCACTTCTGTTGATTCTGAACATAGCAGCCAGAGTGACCCTGTTAAAGTCCAGGTCAGACTCTGGGAGTCCATGGCTCCAACCCCTCTAAGATGAGCTTCTCATCTCAATCACATGTCCTCTGGTGGCCCTAGCTCCTCTGTACCTGGCTCCCACATCAACCCTCCTCTCCGACTCACCCCTGCCTGGCTGCCCTGGCCATTTCTAGAGCCAGCTCTGGGCTTTGTCAAGGCTGGTCCCTCTGTGAGGAACTCTCTCCCCGTGAGCATCTTCATGGCTGCTTCTCTTACCATTTTTAAATCTTCAGCGCAAATGTCACCTTTTCAGAGGAGCTTTTCTCCACTACACTTGTTAAAATTTCAGCTTCCCAAAAGGCATTCCATGTCCTGCTCCCCAGCTTTAGGTTTTCTATGACCCTCATTACTCCTGACATGCTGTAGAGCCTACCTGTCTGTCTTGTTTTTGTCTGCCTCCCTCACAAGGAAGCAATGTTTCTGGTGGTGGATTATGGTCTGTTTTGTTCACTTACAGTATCTGCACTGCCTAGCACAGTGCCTGGCACATAGTGGACCCTCAATGAATATTTTTAAATGAATGGATGGATGGATGGATGGATGGATGAACAGATGATTGTGTGATGGATGGATGAATAGCAGGTAGATGGATTATTGATAGATGGTAGGGTGGATGGATGGATGGGTGGATAGATGCATGATGGAGAGATGGATGGATATATGAACAGATGAATGTGTGATTGATGGATGGATCGGCAGGTAGATGGATTATGGATGGATGGATGGATATATACATGATGGATGGATGGATGGGCACATGGATGGGTGGATGGATGGATGAACAGGTGAATGTGTGATGGATGGATGGATGGGCAGGTAGATGGATTTTGGATAGATGGATGGATAGATAGATGGGAAGATGGATGGATGGATCCCTTCCTCTAACCCAGAGAAAACACAGTTCACTGCATAAGAAGTGCCTAAACTCAGGAATACTGGGACCACCAGTGGAGATTTGATTCAGTAGGTTTGGAGCAGGGTCTAGGAATCTCACTATAATAAGCTCCCTAGGGTTTATCATGTTCGGTGAAGTTTGAGTTCCAGGGATGACGGAGAGGTCTGCAAAGGCTTTTGCTTGGCCTGAGCACCTGGCAGAATGACACGTGTGTACAGATGAAACACTCAGGGGAGCATTCTCTGGGAAGAACAGAATTTAAGAAGAGGTGACAGTGTCCTTGCTTTGTTCGAAGAGCACATTGTCTATCAAATGTCCTCTTTCAAGCTTTCTCAAACCGCTAGACAATGACCTGAATGCCACCTGGACACGGCCTCAGCTTGTACTGTGGCCGCCTCCTTCCTCGACAGCGGAGGTCACTCCCCTCACTTCCTGGCCAGGAAATTGATGGGAACTCGGAGAAGCCCAGATTCCTCACAGCACGTCAGCCCACCTGTCACCTGCTGTCATCGCCAAACCTCATGTTCAACTAGCACCTCTCTCGCTCCTGGCTTGCTGCATGTTTTTGCATCGCTTTTTCAGAAGTCACCTCATCCTGTTTTCTGGCAGTTTCTTTTGAGCTAAAGACACCAGCTCCGTGTTCCACAGTATTTGGTGCTTACCTGTCTCCTAGCACTTGTCCACACAGCCTCGTGAAGCCTCTGTGCACACAAATGTCCAGTCGCCTTTCATTGCCAGAACCTAAAAACGAGTGAGCAGTCAGCAAACGTCTGCAGGCGGGAGAGCAGGAAGGGGAGGGCAGGAGGAAGGGAGGGAGCGTAACAGCGTGAGGGTGGCCCAGCAGGATAAGACGAGAAGCACAATTTGACAGAGAAATGAAAGGAAAAGCTTAGCAGCAGAGGATACCAAGGAGCCACTGGAGGGATGACAGTTGAATGTACGCTGTCAGAGCCCCACCGACGTCACCTTGGCGCCCTCCCTTCATGAACACGCCCACAGCTCGTGACCCTGCTTGTGACCCTCAAATCCCTGTAACCTGCTGCTGGGAGCCTTCCTCTGGCTGCAGAGCCAGGCTTGCTGCCCACGCTGGGGAGTTAACACCCCGGAGCAGCTCTTGGCCACGATGGAAGGTAGTGGGCGTGTAAACACCCAGAGTTTGCGGTGGGGATGGGCCCAGATGCCCCCAGGGGTGACCTGCCCAGCAGGACACCCCGCCTTGGTCTCCACCCTTCCCCCACCCCTTTCCCAAGTCAGGTGTCATTGCTTTCTGGGATCACCTCTAACATACATCTTGCTCTTGACTTCTTCTGGGGGAGCCTGACCTAAGCCTGTCCCCAGGAGGAATAGGCGTAAGTCACTTGCACAGATGTGAGACATGTTAAAAGTTGTGACCATCTCACACTCACACTGAGCGGTTCTGAAAATGTGCAGAATTATTAAAAAAAAACCTTGCCATCGACAGAGAGAAACCTCACATCTGGCACTGTGGCTGACCAGGTATAAAAACGGTTTAAAGTAATCGCATGCTTCCAACCACCCCACGCCGACAGGGCAGCGCTGCTGTCCCCTGTTCTGTGCAGTTCTGTGCCGGGTGATCGCTCGGATTCCTATTTTCATTGATTTTTGTCCTGCCCTTCTGCTGTAGGCAAAGCTCACCTGTGTGGCTCAGAGCCCCTTGGTGTCCAACCAGCTCCCAGGCATCGCCCACCGGGGAGAGCGAGCAGGATGCGGTGATCCCTGCTGAGAAAATACAATATTCGTGAAAGGTACGTGAAGTGGGTTACGTTATAAGTGCATGGGAGTATGTTAGTTATTTACCCTGTGTTTTCTATGAAATTTACAGACACACATGAGCGATGACATAAAGACCCTGTCCTGCTTCACGCCGGGTTCTTGGCTCGGCGTGTGGCTGGCCTGGGCATTCTCCATGTTCCACTGCAGGATGTCACCTCCCGGGAGCTGGTGCAGTATCTCGTTCACCAGCATCTTCTCCACAGCCAGCCCCTGGTCTGGGGACATTCAGGAGATGCCGGCTGAGTGAACGCAGATGGATGAAGACTTCGTGGGTTTTTGGCTGGTTCTCTCTGTCCTGTAGCTGACAGAGGACATATACTCCCAGGAAACCCTTTCCAAGGGTCTGCCTGTAGTGGGGATGTCACGCTTTAGAGGAACAGTCTGCAGGGAGATACGAGTTTGTGTTTGTCTTTTAACGGAGGGTTTAACACATTCACTCTGCCATATTAACTGATTTGTTTGCTCTTAATTCTGTCGTCTTGGTTTACGGTGTTTATTTATGTGTCCCTCATGTTTTCAGTTTATTTCCTTTCCTACCTTTTGCCATGTTGCTTAAGCAGTACTTGCTCTCTTTTCTTTATGAGTTCTGTATGTTCTATTTATTTCACTAACAACAGTAATGCTCGTTTGATTTAAATATATATATGAAATGTTTTCCCATCAACATTTGTATAAACTGCATCTTTTAGCTCCCCCATGTAGGAGGAAAGTGTTAACAAGTAGCACGGTATTGAGTGTTTTCTTTTGCCTTACCTCCCTTCCAAGGTCTTGCTAAAGTAGATGGGATTTTAAAGTACAGATATCACCATTAAATTATTTTTATATGACAGATCGTTTCTTTCTAGTGTTTTTTTACTTTCGCATTAAGTTTCACGCACTTGTTGTCAATGTTTCCTTACTCACTACCTGGACATACCGTGAATTTATTCTACACCGCTCTGCCCTGCTGTTGCCTCCACATTCTGACCATTGCTCAGTTCTCGGGAGACCTGCCCTGGTAACTTTTGCAGTGGGTATGGGGACCCTTCCTGAGACCCTCGTGGGGTGGCCCCAGGAAGGGATGAGACTTGGCAGATCGGGGGCTGGGATCACGTGTTTCCCCCTCAAAATTCAGAAGCTGCCAGTTTACTGTAACTGACACTTCTTGCAGCAAAGAAGGCCGATGCCCCTTCTGTTCTGTTTTGTTTGGGCAGGTTTCCTGTATTCCTGGAACTCTCAAGTCTTCACAAAGATACGTCTAGTCGTATGCTTTTCTTTTTAAAATCCAAATGCGAATAGCTTTACTTTTTTCCCTGCTTGTAAGAGTAATCAGTGCTCAGTTTTCTGCAGGAGCCAAACTGCTGTTGACTGCTTTGATAAAAATCAAAACGAAACAGAACTTGCGAAGCATGCTCTTCAGTTCACACTGTCCCCTCCTCTCTAGAGAATGTCCTCAGATCTCTTTGAGGACGTGAATCGGCAGTTTCAGAGCTGTTCACGGTTCCTGACGCAGGTCCTTCGTCACAGGGAGGTATTTATTCATGCTGTGTCCCTTCTTCGAAATCACAGGTGGTGTTCAGATCTCTCGCAATCTCCCGTTCACTGACTGTCCAGGGGAGACATGCGTTTGTCCTGAGTCCTCCGTTCCAGTTCTGGAAGGGGCTCCTGACCGCTCGAGCCAGGGTTCCTTCAGAGTGGCCACAGAGCCTGTCCCCTGATCTGCTGGAGGAATGTGCCCCGCCTGAGCCTGACTAGTGGGAAACACCATCATTAAGCCCAAAGTGGGGCCGGGGCCTTTGATTCCCCCGCTTTTGGGGAAGCCCACGCTGAGTGTGTCAGCGCCCATGTATGTCTCTTCTCTGAAACAATGGGTCGCGTTCTTTGTACTCTTTAACTCACATGTAAACACAAACAATATCTCATATTACGGGTTCCTTTTAAATTAGGAATGTTTTGTTACTGACATGGCTTTAAGGGAGAGACCACATATTTCTCCTTTTTTTATTGCCCTCGACACCTCGTTGGAAGGGCTACATCGAGCCACTTGCTTGTATGGCAGGACTATGGGAAGCACAAAACAGAAGGGTGTTTGCAAAATGGGTATTTGAATGTAATATTTGAGTCTTTCTTCTGTATAGCTCAGAAAGGGTCTTGACCTGCCCACCATTTCCAGCCATTATTTTTCTGGACGGCTTCTCAGGTCCCCAAGGGGAGAAGGAGGAGGACGGGAAGAGGGGCAGGGTGAGAGTGTGCCGCAGGTCCCGCAGGCTCCTGGCAGGAGGGTGCTCGCAAGCCCTAATTCATCAGCGCTTGTTCGTCCTGCTGCGGCCGAAAAGGAGGACTCACTCCGCAGATGAGATGGAGAAAGGAGAAGCCATTCTTCACTTTTCCCAGAAATGTATTTTTGTTTTGGTCAATTTCCCAAATAAATTATGGTCGTGTCTTACTGCTACATGGGTAGAATTCTTCCTAGTGTTATTTAGTACATTTAAAAGCTGTGCAAAACCCAAATGCATTTTAAAAGTAAAAAAAAAAAAAAAAAGATAAAAGCCAAATTGAATGCTAAATTTTTTGCATTGTTCCACTGACTCCATTTGGAGCTTAATCATCAGGACCTTTCAGTCCGCCGTGCTTGCTCCAAGACGCATCACAAATCAAGATTTCAAGAGTCTGGAAGCCTTTTTTTTTTTTTTTTTGTCTAACTCATTAGGCATTTCCCCATGTGCTGTGATGAATGCCTCTCAGCCAGCAATTTTATCTCACATGTGTATGTCCCTATTTCACTCCACAGAATAATTCTCAGGCTACACAAGCTAACAATGCCTGTGGTTTTGAAACTTTATTGTTATTATTTGTTTGGGACATTTAAAAAATTCTGTGGACAGGTCATTAAAAGGATGCTGAGCAATGAAAACATTATTAGACCTTATTATTGTTTATTATACCCAGATGTTGTGCATTTCAAGCGTCCCCAAGGACTAAGGGTAATGTCGGATACCAAAGTCTTACTTTTCTTTGCAGAGTCTAAATTTTCCTCATTAAAAACAAAACATTTACACTGAACAAATAAACGGTGTATGTCTGGACGAAGCGTCAGGTCTCAATAAAGCAACATTGCTCAAGTAAGACTTATGACATCACTGGAGACCAAAACAAAGCTTTGGCTACTGTTGGAAATTCTGGTCTGGGGGGAAAAGAAAGAGAACTTGGTGTGTTTGCTTTTTAATTTTATAGAATTTCCTGTTTAGAGAGGAAACTAAAGACACATACATCCAAGATGAAATGAATCATGCCAGTCAACGTGCAGAGGAAACATTTTAAAGAAAGTTTTGTTTTTAATGAAAAGAAAAGCAAATCCAAGCAACCCTGGACCAGTGTAAAGTGTACGGAATCTGCAGTGAGGTTCAGGCAATGTGCTCATTGCGATCAGAAGGGTTTGGCTGTTAGTCATTTAAGACACACTATGGGAAAATAAACGGAGAAGCAGAAAGAGGGAATAGCAAATTGTAGTTTGGCAGCAAAATTAGTCCTGCTAGCTCCATTAGATATTAAACCATATCGTAAAGCAAATAATTGAAATAACGAGGAGCTAGATTTTTTAAAGCTGTGTAGAGCAGCACAACAGAATAAACAAAAATAAGACTTTATGTAAGAATTCAGTACATAACACGTGAGCGTTAAGTTTGGGGAAGCAAGAATTATATAATAAATGATGTTGGGATGGCTTGTGAGTAATTTGGAGGAAACTTCTCTGGAACGAAAGCCAATCTGCTCAGCATCCACGGCTCCCTTGTCTTTGGCTTTCTGTTGGCTTGGCCAGTGGGGTGAGATGGCAGAGGACGGGGAGGGGGAGAGGATAAGGGGGGAGTGACTTCTCCCTGGCCCCCCCATGCCAGGTGCCACAGGAGGGCTGGGTCCACGTCTGGGCTCGGGCAGCCTTCCATGCAGCGCCCCAGGTTCAAGAAGCTGCCCACGCAGGTGCTCCGTCAGGTCCTCACAGATTTTCCCCACCGGCTGAAGCTGCTGTGATAATCCTTATGGCTTCCGCAGTTCCCCAGTCCTCTGGTTCCTCCTGGGACACTGACTGATCCAGGCGCCCTGGGATTCAGCCACCAAGTTTCAGCTTCCCATGCGATTTCAGAACCCCAAGTTCATCCATTCTTGCAGGACAGGGCGTGCTACTGCGACTAGGTTGGTGCTCATCACACCTGCAAATGGTGGCCGGCATGAACTAGCGTCACGCCTGAACTCTGGTTCTCACCACACAGTTCTACCTCCAGGGGACATTTGGCGATGTCTGGAGACCTTTTTGGTCAATACAACCTGCTGGGGAGGGTGAGGGGTGCTACTGGCCTCTGGTGAGAGAGGCCAGAGATGCTCCAAAGCACCCCACAATGCACGGCACAGCCCCCCACAATGTCCATAACGCTGCTCTTGTAAAACCTGCTCTAACTGCTGGAAGGACCGATGCACCCACAGCAGCTGGCCGGCAAGGCTGACTCTTCTCCCAAAGGCTACAAGCCTATTTTTTTTTTTATTTCAGCATATAATGGGGGTACAAATGGTTAGGTTCCATATACTGCCCTTGCCCCCCACCCCGAGTCAGAGCTTCAGGTGTGTCTATAAGCCTATTTGGAAAATAAAATTTCTACCGTTGGCCTATTAGTGAGTACCGACCAGAGGATGAGCAGTTGCTGGGTGACCTTGAGAAAACAGTTCCCAAGGCCTGAATGCACAAGTTGTCCATCTCCATCCTTGGGATGGGCCTCCCAGGTGGACAAGGACGTTCCCGCGAGGCTCAGCAGGGCCTGCCACTGGGCCTGGGGTCGGGGAGTGTGCCGGATGCCGCCTTTGTGCAAACTGCGGGGAGTCAGTTCAGACTCCTTCACTGACAGTTTGATTAGTTAACTTACGTCATCATGCCAGGTTCAGTTCCATCATTTGTAAAATGTGGGTACTAACGGCGGCAATTTCGTACAAAGCTTAAATGAGATAATACATGTGAGAGGCTTATGCTAAATGCCTAGGAATGAGGCCCTGCAAACAGATGCCTTCAGTCAAGCTCCTTATAGAAGGTGCTGTGATAGATGAAATTAAACCGGATTTGCTTGTTTTCCTTGTAGAATCTCTCAGATAACTTTAAGTGTTAATAAGCATTTCAACTCTCCGAGAGAGGGACACAGAGCTCTCCATGGCGGGCAACGCTCAGTCCACGTGACCTGCTCCAGCCCACCCCACAGGAAACACCGCTGGGCCCGCAGCGTGCTGACACATGACCCAGTTCGCCGCTTACATATACAGAGGCCGGAGCTCATTAATTTTATACTGGTCACCGTGAGCTTCTATTTCAGACGGTGGCGCTTTCTGATTTCCCCAAATCAAGGTCCAGTCTTTCGAAGTTTATACCTGTTTGTTAGTTTTATCCACCTGACTTTCCGGTTGTTTTTCTTTGCTCATTTTCTAACGTTGGCCCAGGTTTGGGATGTGCGTCGTCATTAAACATACGCAAAATCTCTGGTTTTCCAACATTTTCCATTATTAGCTTAATTTTAAAAAGAAAATGTTAAATTAGGCTACCTGCTCAACATAATCTGGGTCTACGTAGAAGGTAAAAAATTTCCCATCCATGTTATTGTCACCTAAATGCAAGACAGTGAAATCAATGCAGACATAGAGATGTTAAGGGTGACATTACTCTTCAGAGTCTGAAACATATATATTTAAAATGTGTTAGTGAACCATAAAACATTTCACAAAATACAGAAACAATCTCAATCCTGTGTTCTGGAAATATCCTACTTGAAAAAAATAACTAAATCCAAAGGACAGAAGAATTCCTAAAGAAACGACTACTGAAAGAAGGGAAAGGGATTTTAGAGCGTGGGGCTTCACGGGCTCAGAGTTTGGGGAAAGCACAAAGCACCATACTCTGCTTGCCCGTTTGAGTAGCACGTTGTGAAGCTACGGGCCACTTAACTCTGCAGCTTAGACGACAAGAAAGAAACCAAACAGGTCATGCAGCTGCAACATAGACAAGGAAACCCACGTGTTATGGGCAGAATTCTGTCCGCCCCCAAATCCATCTGTTGGAGCCCTAATCTCCAGCACCTCAGAATAAGACTGTATTTAGAAATTGGATATTTAAAGGGATGATCGAGTTAAAATGAGTTCATTGGTGTGGGTCCTAATTCACAAGTCCAGAGTCCTTATGAGAAGAGGCGATCAGGAGCGACACGCCCAGGGGAGGACCACATGAACACAGGGGGAAGATGGTGGTCCATCAGCCGAGGAGAGAGGCCTCAGAGGAATCAACCCTGCAGACACCTTGATCGCAGACTTCTGGCCTCCAGAGCTGAGAGATAGTCAGTTTCCGCGGTTTAGGCCGCCCAGTCTGTGACCCTGTTCCGGAGGCCCTGGGAACCTCGCAGGCCACACCACTGGTGCTGGGTGTCCTCAGGGCTCGTCTCCCAGGGTGAAGCCCACTGCCAACGTGCGCCATGGTGTCCCCCACACAGGCTGCTGCGGGAGCATGTCTTCACTTAGACTGGCTTTGCTTGTCATGGGTTCTCTCTCTGACGTGTGACCAGGGCTCCCAGCTGTGTGTTCAGCGTGTCAAGGGTTTCTAGTGTAGCCTCGGCAGCTCGTTCCATCCACTACAACGAGATCTCTGTTTCAGCCCAACTACTTGACGCTTCCTGTTCATTTTTCAGTTTGTTTCAGAATAACTTCAGAACAAGCCAACTGATTTCGGCCTGAGTGTTCTGTGACCCAAAGGCTCCAAATCTGAAATTCAATCTGTGGGTTAGGCTGATGTTTTGAAACAGGAGCTTCAGTATGGATTCCGAGTGGGGCATAGCTATTATTAGACTGAAAAAAAATCTGTATGGATGAAAGAGCACTAAACAGAGGAGAGAGAAAGATAAGAGAGAGAGGTGAGTTTACCAGGGTAAGCGAGGGCTCACTTGATGACGGTGATAGTTCTCGTTTCCCGAGCACCTCCTCTGGCTCAGGCACTGGAACGTCTGTGTCTGATCCTTTGGACCCCTGATAATCACGTCTTAGTGTTCTCATGACACATAACAAGACTGAGGGACAAAGATGTTAAGTGACCAACCTGAGCCCATAGAGCTAGTAGGACACCCACCCTGGTCTGAACTGACCTCAGAGGCTGACGCTGCTCCCGTAACAGTGCTCGGCCTCTCCAAAACCAGCGGGACCTCAGGACACGGGGAAGCCCCAGGCCTCCCTCCCTGGAAGGTTTCCAATCCACGCCTTCCCGTGCTGATGGGACAGGTCCCCGCCACACACGATGTCTGCGAGCGTGTGGGAAAGACGGCGCGGAGATCATGTCACTGCGCTGTCCGTGCTGAGCAGCTATAAACAGAAAGGCCAGCACGCGAAATGCCAAGTGCCAGCGTTTCCAGACAGCCCAGGCGTCGTGCGCCCGCGTTTTGCAATCCAAGAGATCTCGCTGGTTTCCATTGCTCCAGTCAATATCAAAATGATTTTAGAGAGTCATTTAATGCAAGGGCGACTCATTTTAAACAAAGTGATTAATATTGTTTAACACAGCGCCAGGCAACGGGTCCTGCGGCCCACACTCCAGGCTGTCGTTGTTTTATGGCGAGGGTCTCTAATCCAGGCCTTCCTGAGGGGGCTGGCTGTGCTAGGCTTGGGTAGACAAACAAGGAATGACATTTCAAATAGACGCAGAAGCAGAAGCAATACAATTCCTCATAGATTTCCTAACAAAACTATTTTAAGAATCCCTCCTTGAAATGTTTGCTATCTTAAACGTCACATTCTGTACAATAGAGAAGCGTTTGAAAGACTCCCTCAAGTTCAAGAATGAAACAGACATAACCATCACCCCCATTGCTCTGATTTTTTTTTAAGTTCCCCCACAATGCAATAGCACCGGAAAAAACAAATAATGACGAGTGAATTCACTGGAGAGATCCTCAGTAAGTGGCTGCCAGGGGCTGCAGGAGATGGAGAGTTGCTGTCTAATGAGGACAGAGCTTCAGCTCTGCAAGACGAAGAGGTTCTGGGGATCTGCGCATGGCAATGTGCACAGTAATAGTCAACGCGTCTGAACTATACGCTTAAAATGGTAAAATGGCAAATTTTGTGTTAGATGTTGTTACCACAATTAAAATAGTCAAATAAAAAATGTCAATAAGGGCAATGGGGAACGTGGGAAAGCAGCCACACTTAGACTTCGGTTAGTTGAAGACTACCTGACTCCACCCCTACAAAAGTTTAAAAGATAAACTTATTGAAAGCATAAAGGTTAAAAAAAAAAAAAAGACATCTCTGAAGGGGACAGATATAAGAAAAATATACAGGAAAAAAAGGTAGCAAAGTCATTGACCATGGGAAACAAACAAACAAAACCATTGTGACATTCAAGGTCCCATTTATAAAAGACTCATGGGTTTGAAATAGCAATAAACAGAGTTATTTGCGTGTGTTCCCAGCGTTATCACAAACGTTGCGCAGTCGTGGACGAGGCACTCAGTGGCTGCTGGACGGATGAGCACAGTTACAAGCCTTAGCAGCAAGTGAAGGCAGAAGATGAACAAAGTGGGGAAACGCTGTGTTTACGACGTGATTCCAACTAAAATACAAATCAAGTCCTCTTTCTATAATTCAACCAAATGATGGTTAATTCCATCAGCGAAATAAAATAAGTGGGAACGGAGGTGGGCTTGCTACGAAGCTGAGGACGCAGAAGTTTCAGGGCTCCTCACTCTCTCTGGCCTTTCGCAAGGGAGCTTGGTTGTTCTGTAGTAATAATTTTGTCTTGTTTTTCTTAAGAGGGTCCCCAAACTGTGCAACTCTGGTGTCCCACAAAACCTGTAGTCTTCTCTGTGCGGTTATACTAAAAATATTCCAAATAGAAGGATAAATTCAAGCTTGGCCGTTTTAGAAAACAGAATGTTAGCTCCTGTAATGATACTGAACAGTCGAGTGGAGCGGCAAAGAAATGGAAATAAAGGCAGACGGGGACACACACAGCAGAGTAGACCCAGCACGACACACGGCTGCTCACTCTTCTCCACACGGAAGGATAGGGATGGACTGTAGTATCAGTGACGCTGGGATAATCTGGCAGCAATTTGGAGAAGACCTAACACTTTACACCACAATCCCCTGAATAAAGGAGGTTGTTTAATCATTACAAGAATATTCATAGAGAAAAATCAGCAGAAAATGTCCTTCCTTTGAAGAAATAAGTAACATAAATTGTTCAAAATTGAAGGAGATGTGAAGCAAACTGATGGGCAATTCAATGTTAATTTTTTTTACCATAGTGATTAAAATTTAAAAAGAAAAAACTAGACTAACATGTAGAATAAAAAATGTAGGATAAAATATTTACATGGATTATGTCAACAAATATGATTGAGATTGGTAACGACCTTTGAAAACCCTCCCGCATATTTGGAAAGATTTAAGACCCTCATGAGAAAGTGAATAAAGGCTAAGTACAAAACATATATGCATAAAAGAAGATAAAAATAAACATAAACATAAAATAAGATTAAAATAATGTACAATAGAATATAAAACAACATAAAATAAAAATTAGCATAAAAGCATATGTGAACTTTTTAAACTTAAATGAGAAAAATAGTTTGAGTAATAACATCTGTTGCTGGTAAAGTCGGGATAAAACTAATCTACGCATACAGGTGTGCGCGCATCTGTGTGTATGGCGTCCAGGTGACCGCACTGTACATTAGTGCAAACCTCCTGAAAATCACTGTGCTTTGGCAACTACATTTTTTTAGCACACTTTTTTCCTAGTTCTAGAAATTTATCTAGAAGGAATGATTAAATAGGAGATATGAACTATATAAAAAAGGTAATTATTGCTATAATATCTGCTAGAGGAAAAAAATAAGAATGACGTAAATGCAGAATAACAGAGAAAGAGATAAGCAAATTCTTGTACTTCAGTTTGATGAACGAACACACGGTCATTAAATGTAACAGTTGAAAGACCCCGTAGAAACTCAGGCAAGTGTAGGACAGAATACAAAATGAATCAAGTACATGAACACAGACCCAAGGTGAGCAGTGCCTAACCCCCCACCCCACCTGAGCAGAGAACAAGCAGTTAAAGTCAAATTCTCTTTGACCTGGGGAGGGGGGGTTCGTGGCTGGGGGTGGAGAGGCGGGACGGGGCCGGCACTCAGAACTGTGGCACTTGCCAGATACCATAACCACTTTCATTAAGAAAACAATGGATGTGTCACATTTTACTTTCAAAATTCCATATTTCCACAGTGTATTTCTATTAAGACGCTGCCTTTCGGGACTAGATCCTCTTAAATGTCAAAACCAGAAAGAAGATGTCCATTACCTGCACATAAACTGTGAGATTTTGGCAGGCGATTTCTAAACATCAGAAGAGTCCTCTAGGAATTGCAAATAAAAACCAAAATCGTACTTTCATTTGCTTAAAAGAATTTCTCTTCTCACCCTCCCTCTGCACCAGACAGACTGCTCTTTTCCACTCGGGGAGACGTGCAGCTCAGTGCGACTTGAGCCTTTCAAACTTAAACCCTCAGAGCCAAGTTCCAGCCGAGGGATGGATTTTTACAGCATGGTTAAAAGAGTGGAAACGCCGTGAAACCCTCAGCGATCTCCAGCTGTACCGCAGCCTCCGCCACCCGCGCCCGTCTGTGAGGATGGCAGATAACCCCTGCAGGCTGCAGGCTGTGCCCACGGCCCGCGTGTCTCCACCCGAGTCCACGCCCCGCAAACACAAAGTGCAATCTTCCACTGCAAGTATTTTCCTCTTTTTAATGAAGGAATGTACCACTTATAGAATGGACACTTTGACATTGTAAATCAGGCAGAAGCGCTTGGAACATATGTTTAAGTGAATAGCATTTAGGCCCATTTTCTGTTAAAGCGTTACCAAGTGCACAGTGTTTGTGTATGGTGCAGATGTGTTTTTCGGAGCTCTCTTGAGATGCTTCCTTCGTATAACTGAATAGCCTTGCAGAGGGATCGGTGTAGAATCTAAGTTTCTACGAAACAAGCACTTAGAACAGTGCCAGGCATATGGCAAGCGCTCCGTGGTTTTCAGCTGTTGTTGTTGTTGTTAGTATTATTATTATTATGTGGGGCATATGTGTTTTGGGGAATTTAGCCAAAAATGGAGAACGTTTTGGAGACGGAACAAATGCTCGAACTGAATGTTCTGAGAACGGCGACGCTTACCCCACGGTCCCAAAGACGCTGCCCGAGGCTGAACCTGCGAGGCCGGAATACGGTCTCACTCCGCAGGGAGCGCCCGCCGTGTGCTCTGTAACTCTCGGCAGGCGCACGACAGCTCCACAGGAAAGAGGGTCTGTGGTCGTGGAGGGTGGACCGACCCAGTACTCGAGGTTGGATCCTTTGCGGGGAGGGATGGGGTTATAAACAGCATGCCACTTCTGGGTGGAGGCTGTATTTCTCATGACTGGGCGTTAATTTTAAATTGGCTACAGCTGGGGAAACTGGGGGAGGGGCAGAGAGGAAAGCCCACAAGGGAAAGAGGAGAGAAATTAGCTTTCTAACTCCTGCTTTTTGAGAGAAGATGAGAATGGGAAAGGAACCAGTTAACCTGACAGATCACGATGGTGGCTCCCGTTCTTCTGCCATCCCAGGGCCACATGTGACTCTGCTGTGACTCTCATTCTGACCCTGGGCCCACTTGGCCAGGGGTATGTGAGCAAATGTCAGACAAGCAGAGGCTTGAACTGTGCTTGTGGGACTGTGCTGCTCCCTCGGGCGCCTCTGCGGCCACACAGGTGCGGACCAGGTTAGCCTCGGACAGAGAAACCACAGACAGAGCCAACGGGCTCCCGTGGTCCCAGACGCGTGCTCCCAGCCGCCATCAGCAGGGATGCCTACATGGTGACTTCCCAGACCAGGCAGCCACAAACGTCAGTCTCAGCTCCTGAATATCCCCTAAAATCTGTCTAAATCGCCTCTGCAAAGACCACTTTAGATCATTCATTCACTGAAAAAAGTAGTTAGCACTAACTACCATAGGCACGAAGGCAGCTAGCTGCCAGACTCCATCCGGGAGCAAGCCAGGCGAGTTCCCGGAGACTCAGTGGTCTCTGCGTCCACTCCAGCTCAGCTGGGATGCACGCTGTGGTCAGAGGACGTTGCAATGCCCAGGTCTCACTGCAGCCTGCCCTACTGCAGCCTTCTGTGGCTTGTCCTCACTCTTCCACCATGTGTCAGCCAGGGTTCTCCAAGGAGACAGAAGCAGTAGACATAGACATAGAGATAGATGACAGATAGATAGATAGATAGCAATGGAGCTATATGAGAGGGGATTTATAGGGAAATTGGCTCACACAATTACAGAAGCTGAGAGGCCCCATGATAGGCCTTCCACAAGCTGCAGGGCCAGGGAAGCCGCTGCGTGGCTCAGTCCACGTCTGAAGGCCTGAGAATCGGGGGAGCTGACGGGGTAACTCTCAGGCTGAGGCCAAAGGCTTGAGAGCCTGTGAGGCTTCGGGGGCAAGTCCGGGAGTCTGAAGGCTAGACAACCTGGAGTTCTGCTGTCCATGGGCAGGAGAGGATGGGTGTCCCAGATCCGAGAGAGAGAGAGAATGAATTCCCCTTTCCTCTGCCTTTTCGCTCTATCTGTGCCCTCAACCAATTGGATGGTGCCACCCACATTAGGCGAAGGTGACGCTCCCTACTCGGTGCTCCGACTCAAGTGCCGATCTCCTCCAGAAACACGCTCACAGATACACCCAGAAATAATGCTTTACCAGAGAGCTGGACATCCTTAATCCAGTCAAGCTGACCCTAAAATTAGCCATCCCAGGGAGGGAATCCTCAACAGGGGCCACAGCTCCTGCCCTTTCAGCCACACTCCCGCCACCCCCATGACACCTGTGCTTCTGTGACACTGGCCTCCAGTCACCGTGTCTCCTCTTAGTATGGAGACTGTGTACTTTCTGTTCCGTCTAGTGGGAATGCTGTTCCCTCCAGTCTCCAGCCGGTTAACTCATTCTCTAACATGCCTGACAAGCTCAAGTTTCCCAGGCTCTGATACGTGTCCTGCTCCCTCGTCTCGCTGAACGCACGGGTAGCTCTACGGGACGATGTCAGGTCAGTGTCTGCATCCCCCCTCCCTAGCCCACAAACTGCATTATATTCCCACATCTAGGACTGTGCTTAGTATCTGTTGAATGAATGATTGATGTAACTTCTGTTTCAGGTATGAAGAAACAAGGATAGGAAGGTCACATAACTTACCCGATGTTACACGTTCAGTACACGTGAAAGTCTGAACTTGAACCCAGAATGTCCGATTTCAAAGTGTGCGTACTCGTGCGGCGTTACACTGATAGGGCTGTGCGTCCAGAAGGAGCCAGCACCTGCGCCTACAGCCTCGCCGCAGCCGGAGCCCACGCCCCATCTCAGCTGCCTGGACCCCTGTCCCCTGAGCCTGGGGGACGCAGGGCTGGAGATAAGTCCCCTCCTTCAGAACCGTCACTGCCGTGCACGCCCGGCTGGTGTCCTCAATCGCTCTTCGTCCAGGGACTGCGGGAGAGTTGGGATGTTCCTCTCTGTTGCCACAAACTTTTCTGGTCTTTAATTTTCATCTTCTAAAAAGACTCTCAGCCATGCAGGGACCATCCAAAGACTTGCTTGTTTCAAGGGACCAGCGGTTCACGAAACGGCACGTCTTCGCTGGTGCCGAGGAAGGCCGTGTGGTCAGTTTTCTGCTAAAAGTCGATCGTTGAGCCACAGTCCTGAGGCTGCTGCGGAAGCGATTGCTGTGCTGACACAGTGATCGATGACAAACTCGACGGAGCCTGGCGGGAATTAATGGTATTCTGAATCTTTGACGATGGCACATGACTGTCTGAAAGAGATGTCCCCGTCACAGCGGAATTTTCTCAAAAGCCAAGGAGCTTTGATGCCAACCGAGTGAAAGCTTCGTACGTACACGGACGAGGTTAGAGGGAAACACGTACATGGAAATAATTAGATTTGCACAGAGGTAGGACTGTGCGTGAGCCTTTCACTTTAACTTCCTTGAATATTACTGGGATGAATTTGCGTGCAACGAAGTCTTCTAAAAATAAAAATTAAAAAAAAAAACCAGACCAAGTGGAGTGCTGTCCTCTTCAACACACATGCATGGTTTCCAGGAGACGGCAAAGATGGAGTTAATTCATGCCTTTTCCCTACCTCGAGCCACAGCTACGCTCTCTGCTCCACCCTGCGAATGTAACCTGCATGCAGGGCCATTGTCGTGAGTTTCTGTCCATTAAGAGTTTGGGAAAATGCACACTCACCCCCAGAGGAAGGGTCAGAAGCCAGCGGAAGGAATGCCTTCGGGGACAATGCGTCATCGTGACACCCGGGGCCTTGATCAATCATCTAGAATCCGCATCTTCAGGAAAATTCTCAGTGGCTTTGCTGGAGACCCCCGAAAGTTAGGGCCGCGTTGAAGGGAAGGGAGGCACGCTCTGGGGGGGTCTGGGCCCCTCCCACATGGCGGGATCTGCGGTCTGGAACGCCACCCTGGCACCAGTGACCTTTAATCAAATACCCTGGTCTGTTTCACCACCAACCAGATGGGAATACGATTTGAGGTCATAAATAATAACCCTGTGAAAATACGACACAGGCAGTTAGCGGCACTAGAAGCAGTCGCTGATTCCCACAGGAAATCCTGTTCCCAGCGGCCACGTGCTGAATCCGTGGGCTCTGACACCAGCCCACGGGCGTCTGTGGACGCTTCTGTGGTTGGCAGTTTCAGAGTCATGTGTGAGGACCTTCCCTGCACTAAGCTCACAGATTAGTCACAATATTGCTTTATAATGATGTGGACACCTGAGTTTGCTGATGATGCCTCGCTGATATTAATATTTAGTTTGCTTCCACCAAGGAGCTGAGAGTGGTGTCTCATAACAAACTCAGCAATGAAATCGTCCCCTAGACCTCACAGTCCCCGAATAGCTAAAGATTGGCTTTGCTTTCCTGAATAAGGGCGAGCCATTTCTTCAGTTTAAGAAAACCTCTTCAAATGATCTTTCTCAAACGACCAGGTTTTAGCTGCGTAATGCCAAACCCACCGGAAGACAGAAGACGGTTCACGCTCAAGTTACTCGATCCGGCCCAGCGATCGTTTTGTTGGCCTGACTTGTTAGTTCATTCAGACAGCTCCGTGAACACCACCCGAGGCACCGTGACAGACTGTTATTCTTCCCGCAAACCAATTTGGTTCCTGAGCTACAAGTTTGGGTTCAGAGGACTGTGGACAGTTGTTTGGCAGAGACAGGAAGGCAGAGACGGATGAGGGAGCGGTTTTGGGAAAACAGGACCCAAAAAGTGAGGGTCCCTCATCCTACAACCCTTTGCAAGATCAGCCAGATGTTGTCTATAATTAGAAAGGGAGTTCTGGGGACCGGAGGAGTGTCTTGGGATGATATGAGCAAAGAGGGGAGAAAGTCATCTTAATCAGAGACTATAGCACAGGGGGAAAAATCAGCTTGGAAGTTGTCTGAAAAGAGAGAGGAGATAGAAGTTAGTGAAAGACACCAGGGAACCGTTGGGGCCTCCTTGTCCCGTGCTCGCAAGACAGCTGGTGTGCGCTGCTGTAGCAAAGCCCACGGAGCCATAGCATCCCACCTGGCACTCGGTGTTGCAGCTGCTTCTTCTCCTTCCTCCTCACCCGCCTCAGCCCCTACTCGCTCAGCCCTTGTCCACAGAAACTCAGGGGTGTTGAAGTGACAGATACCGTGCATGACGGTGTTATGGTTTTGGTTTGGTACCAGGTAACTGTGACCTCAGCATGCTGGGCCTCAGTGTCTGCACTGGACAATGACAACGCTGGACCGAGTGGCCACCCCATCTCTGCCCAGCCGGTCTACTCTGTGACAAGGCTCTATGCACTTTCTGCTGCCAGCAACTCACCAGCTACTGTTCTGAGGGTCACAAATGTCCCCAAGGTGGGTGGCCTGGTGTCCAGGTGATTTGCTATTTTCTAAAGCATGCAGGTGGCTACGTGCATCCATTTCAGCCAGTGCTCAGGGGGCTCTTTCTCTGCAGGCTCTGCCGACTGCTACAGAGGAAATTGCGAGACCTGGTTATTCCCAAGGGTCTGAGAATCTGGTTGGAGAAATCAGGTCCACAGAAGGGCAACAGGAGCTGGTCAGAGAACAGAATGGAAGACAAAGCCATGTAGTAGAAAGGACAGAATCAGGCCCCTTGGGTCCTATATTAACTAACACTCTCCTTTCGCCTCTCAGGCCTCCATCTTCTTGCCTACTAACTGAGGGGGCGGTCAGACTACGTGGTCTCCAAGTCCCTTTGTGGAGCATGTCATAGTAAACACTTGACTCAGGGAAGTGGAGAATAGAGTCTGCAGAAGGGTTCAGGCCACGCAGCGTGTGATGGGGGACAGGCCATGCAGAGAGGGTCATAGCTGGAAATGTTCACAGGACCGGGCCGGGGGGGTACTGGAGGCAGAGGGCACAGAAGGCCCAGGGGCCCAAGGTGGCCAGGAACAGGATGCACCTGCCAGAGGGGGACAGAGGGTGGCAGGGGGAGCACTGGGCCCGAGAAGCTGACAGCTTTCCAGTGAGGACTGCCCCCTGACGCTGGGGGCCGTGAAGGACTCCGAGCAGGGGGTGGCGTGGTGAGAGTGGCCGTGCCACGCAGGTCCGCCTGTGCCTGACAGTAGGGGGCCTGGGACAGGCCCCACTCTCACGTGGGGGTGTCTGGTGCCACCGGCTTTGCAGTGTCTCCAGGGATTTTCCCAAATTGAGAGGAACTGCAGGTGAAGGAGACTGAGGCCAAAGGGGACACCTCGGGGAGCCCGCAGCTGCTGGCGTTGCCCCAGCCGGGGCTGTGCCCTGCTTTGCCGTCCTCCGCGGCACGGCGGTTCTGAGCTGCCCTCGGTCCCTGAAAATGATGTTAACAGGCTGGGGCACCTGGAAAACCAAGTCAGCTTCCTTGGGAAACTGCCACAGAAATATCAAACACACACACACACACATACACACACACACGCAATACCCACCATAAACCACACAGCATCACCCTTTTTGCCAACACAGGGAATAGGAAAGAGATTTTCAGGCAGTCAGACTCCTGATTTCACTGACTGCCTGGCTTGAAGTCATTCCCAGAACTAAAGGTGCAAACTCAGCTGCAAAGGGGACGTCAGTCTCAAACCCCCGGCACTGTTTCGGGGGACAGGGGTCCCTTCGCCTGACGGAAGGTAGTAAACATTTCTTCCACAGCTGTTGAAACTTCTACACCAGTCATCAGTAAGACGAGCTGCCTCTGACAACGTTACAAAGAGAGCCATCCGAATCTTGGCAGGACTGGTCAATGTACTGACGTCTTCAGAGTTACTGACTTCCCTGGGTAGAGAATGGCACCTTATAAAAATTAAGCAAATTCCAAATCTATGACACTCTTCCGTCAAGTAGCATGGCTGAAATGATTTAGGAAGTTGGACATTCAAACACTATCTCAGTAGATACCAAACAACTCAGTCTCATCCTTTTATTTTTCCCACAAAGCAAGATAAAGTTCCTAACTAACTCTTACAAGAACGTGAGATTGTGGTGGGAGAACCCAGGGAAGGCAGCCATCGGCCAGTCCGAGCCACGACAGACAGATTTTGCTCTGTGACTGGCCCGTTATTGGTTGCAGTCCCCACACTGGGCATCAACAGCATCTGCTTACTTATTAAGAACCATCCTGCTTCTCAAGCTTTTTCTGGAAACTACTGCAGATTTGAGAAAATGCAACCACCTCTTCTAGCAGGCTAGCCACTGGGACCCCGGGGCCCTCGGCACTCCAACCAACTCCCTGCCTGCTGCCGTCCTGTCCCCTGAATTCAGCTCCCAGCTACTCCCTTGCTAATGAAGCTGCCGGGGACTACCGGTCCATGCCCAGCACTGGTCCCTAATGCTCACTCAGCTTCGGCCACAGCCCAGGTCACCACCCACAAGCCTCAGGAGTGGGATGCAATGAGTCCAGCAGCAGATTCATCAGCAGAGCTTCTGAGCACCTACCTTATGCCAAGCCACAAGCTCCATGGAGCTGAGCCCTGTCCTCAACTGTATCTTGTTGTCACTTTCAGCCCCTAAGGGGTGCTCAGCAAACACGTTTGAACGAGTCACAGGAAGAAAGCCTGAATGCACGCATTAGGACTTGGAAGCGGGAGGCAGGGAGGGGCAGATCCTGGTTGCATGGAGAGTTCATAATCTGGTGGTAAGGAAAAGAAGAAACAATTATAACAACTTAATTGCCTAAAATACGCAAACAATAACAGGGGCGATCTCATTATCCTTTAGCTCATATATTGCTTTAACTCTAAATCTTGGGAAACGTTTGTAAGATGGCATTTGAGCTGGGTCTGGCACTGCAGATAGCAATTCTAACAAGCTGATGTGCCCATTCCTCCATCCCCAACCAGTGGCAGGCATCACTAATTGATCACCCAGTGGTAGACATTGTCAGTCGATCATGGCTCCTTTTCCCACTAAGCTTTACAATCCTCAGGCCCCTAAGGTGCAATCTGTTTATTGTCCCATCCCTGTTCTAGATTATGAACAGCCATTCTTGGACCCAGGGCTCAGAATCAGAGGCATTCCAAAAGGGAAGCACGGCCATTGGTAACTTAGGGGCCTCGGTGCCTCTCAGGGATGGGATGTTCCTCCTGCTCTAGGATTTGGTCGTAACCCTATGTCTGCCCACGCCCAGAGCCACCTCCTTCCACACTCCCTACAGGGCAGAATGACAACTGGGTCCTCATTCAACAAACGCATAACTTAAATGCTGTTCCAACAGTGTGAGCATCAGTGGCAAAATGTCATTGAGACACTCGTTTGGCTTCCTGGAAAGGGAAGAAGAGGGGGAAAAAAAAGCTATATGATTAATCATTAGCTTTGTGCCAGGCACTGAAACAGGCACGTTCAGACCTGGCTTCTCATTCAATGCCTTAGCGGTTCAGAGAGGCTTAGTATGCGTGCACAGCATCTCATCACATATTACATACTACGATGTCTTGGCCACCAGTGTGATTGACACGCCAGTAACTAAGCCACCCTGTTTGACCGACACCAACTTCACATGTTTCTGACTTTTTCTTTTAGGTCTTTCCTGCTATTGTTGCTGTTCAAGGTACCCTAACAGGCAGGTAGACCATGCCTACGATTAGGCATTTTTTTGCAATTTGCTAATGAGTCTTTAAACAGTAGGCAGACACCCAATGGTGTCTGCTGTGGGTGTCTTTCCCTACCATGCTCTTGTATTCTCAACCAACTGCAATCTTTTGAAGTCCATAACTTCCTTAGCTTCAAAGTTTTTGCAATGCCTAAGTAACAGGAGGTTCCCAAGATGGACATACGAAATGGGTTTACCATGCACAGTACAAATAATACACCTCTAAGAACATCCGGGACTTCAAAACCGTTTGTGTTGATTTGGCAGCTGTTGTGGGAGTCTCCCCTTGTAGGCTGTCCTATTACAAATATCAGAGTGAAGGGAGCTTGAGGAGGCGGCCCTGTTCACTCATACTGAGTTTTAATACTTGTCCCTTCCCGGTACACTCAACACGGGACCACCTGAATGTACCGCAGTGGCGCTCCTGTGTACCCACGCAACTGCTCTCAGGAAACAAATACTTTAACCCGTCATTTTATGTGGCTTATCATCCAAAATGCTTCTGAAAAAGTTTAAACCCTTGAAAACGTATAAATATTTTTCATTTAGGACACTATTGTTTGACAGAATCTTAACCTTGCTTTTCTAAGTAAAGGCGTAATAGCAACACGTACAATAACAGTAACACAAAGACCAGGCATTCCGCGTTCTCCGTGGGCAGGTGTCAGGCCGTGTGCTTCATCTGCCCTGTCTCAATGAGTCTTCATAACGGTCCCATTTTAAAGGTATGCAAACTGAGGCTGGGAGAGCTTTAGGCAACTTGCGTAAGATCCACAATGGGTGACACGTGGAGCCAGGATTTGATGACACCCAAAGCCGACATTTTTCCTTTTCTCCTTAAATTGTCTCCCTTTCTTGTTTTCCTATAATTGAGAATAAACATTCCTCAATTGATCAATCCCAACTAATTATATATGTATATATTTTACTTCTCCAGTGTTTTAAAAATTCTAAGGTCTACAAGTTCCATACCTCAGTAATTATACTATTTCGTGATAGGAGGTAGCAATCTTTTCATTTGGCAGGTTGTAAACTCAGTCAGACAGAATCAACTCATTTCCCTCACGCTCACCGCAGGAAAGTCACCTCATTACCTAAGAAAGGGAAGAAAAAAAGAAAAACAAAGGGAAAGCCTCCCCTCCTCCCTAGCCTCCCCACACACACGCCCTGCGTCTCCACTGCCGCTCTCCTTGCTGGGCTCCAGGGCGGACTTTTCCCAGATGTTCTTAATTTGGGGACTATTTTCCATTGCATGTGAGCCCTTCAGTACTGTGAATATGTGACTTCGGTATTTTCCATGGCTTGGAGAACTTTACAGTGGTCACTGCAAACATGGTTACTGCGTTTTCTCTGCTCCTTTAAGGCTGCTCTGTAAATGAGGACCTCGGTCATTGATATCTTGCTGGCTCCGTCTCAGACTGTGATGTCTGGAAGTTCCTGGCATCATTCGGCATGCGGGGTACCCCTGAAGCATGGGCAGGGGTCGCTCTTATGAGTGCATTTTTTCCAGTTAATTTTTCCTCCATGTGGGGATCTCATGCTCGATATTTAAAAGCTCCCTGTCAGCAGTGAACAGGGTATCGTCTTGATCCAGCCTGGGGTGCGAGTCTTCCTCACCGGGAATGCCCTCGACCCTCCCGCAGACCCTCCACGCCCCAGTCTCTGCCCTGTCCTCCTGTTGTCCCCCCAGCCCTGGCTTCCCTTGGGTCATCTTAAATTAATGTGTACTAGTAACCACGTTAATATTAACGAATCATATTAATCAGCAACAAATCAATTCTGTGTCATCCAAGGACACAGTCACATAACTAAACTGACTTTTAAAACATTATATTCATTTGAAGTTACACAGATTTTTCAAATTTATTTTTCACTGGTTTACGAATTCAGGGCTATGAAGGACAATTAAAACTATGTTTCCATGCTCATTCTCTGAAAGCAATTGTTGCATTTTGGTCTTACATTTCATATTGCAAGAAAATAACATTCTCTGTCATATAAAAAAATAGAATGCTATAATTTAAATCATCAGTAAATATGAAAAAATGTTTTATTAAGGCATCTGGTCTAACTTGCCAATATAGGAATTTTGTTCCTAATGTGCAGTGTAACATTTTTTTGCAAGATGTTGATAAATAACACATTTATAAATGGCTCACATAATGGATTTTTAACAACTTCCTTGGGAAATAATTTTATGTTCCCATAAGATTTTCCTGCTATGAAGCCTTTCCTGCCGCTTGTCCTAAATTTCCTTTTGACATGTTTGATGGCTCAGTAAGGTGTTAGTTTCTTTGAGGACCATACATCACCAGCACAGAGCAGGCATGAGGTCAGAGCACCTCACAACAGGAAAGGAAGGACCCATGAAATACAAAACTATGTGGACTACATGGTCAGTGACTTTTCTATTCAAATTTCAGATGAGGTAGTGTATGTTTATTTATTGACTGTAAAATATTCTCAAGGCATTTTTAAATAGAAAAGATTTAGTTTTTCCACAATGTTTTGAGTATGATTTTTTCTTTTTGGAGGGGTATTTATCTGTGTTTTATGTTTGCTAGAAACGGTCCTGGTAGCTGTTTGTCACTGAGCCGTCTGGACTGTTCGGCAATGTGGGGCGGCAGTGCTGAGAGGAGACTGTCCACCCCAGAGTTGGGGACACCACTGTGACAGCTATCCCGCCACATCACTCCGATCTCCTCCCTGCTGCCCCTTCGTGGCCACAGCACACAGTAGTCCCCCACCAGAACCTCTGGGGCCACCATCTCAAGGTCCGTTTCAGTAGCTCTGAGAGTGAACCTTGAACCTGGACAGAAGTTTAGGCTCAGGAACGGACTTGGGAGTTATCAAAACACGTATCAGTCCTGTGTAGTGCTGCGTAACAAGCACCCCTCAATCTCGGAAGCATACACCATGGCTGCAGCAGCTGGGGGTCTCTGCTCATCTCTGCCAAGCCGGCTAGACTAGGGCTCCAATGACAAAGGTGTTCTGGCTTGTTCTTTGGGTTTCTCATTTTTCCAAGACAGGCAAGTTACTTCAGAAATGTTCTTCTCCTTGAGACAGGAGCAATACGGGTGGGAACCGTGCCCTGCAAGCACATTTTCGGTTTCTGCTTGCAGGACATCTACGAGCACTTCGCTGGCCAAAGCCGGCCACAGAGTCAGTCCAGCTTCAGCCGGCAGGGGCGTGCGATCTGCTTTGACTTCACAGTTACACGGAAAAGGGTGTGGCAACAGGGAGAAATCAAACGAATTGGAACAATATTGCCCTCTGCCACATGGTGCCATTCCTATGAAGCCCAGGCCAGGGATAAAATATCCCCAAGGAAATATGCCACATGAGATAAGGGAACACAGGTCGTCACAGAGCAGAAGATAGGCACGTGAAAGAGATGAGAAAGAATCTTCATTCTTTCCTTCCACAAATATTCATGGAGTGCCAGTTACGAGTTGGGCTCTGTTCCTGTTTCTAGGGAGAGAAAAAAAACTGTCCAAAAACCCTGCCCCATGAAGCTCCTATTCCAGTGAGAAACTAGAGAGAACAAAAATATGCAAGATAAATAATAAGATTGTAGTTATTAAGTGTCAATGAAAAAAAACAAAGCAAAGGAGAGAAGTGGGATATACTGATGAGAACGTGGCTTAAAATTGCGGTGTCAGTGGCCAGAGGAGGATGCCCTAAGCAGGTGCCATGGGAGGGAGGACTCAAGGAAGTTGGGGAGGAGGTGTGCAAACACCGGAGGGAACGGCATTCGGGCAGAAGGAACAGAACTGCACAGCATGAGGCAGGGCTGTGTCCGTGTGCTCAGGGCACAGCGCACAAGCCAGGATGGCTAGAGTGGGAAGAGCAGACGGAGGAGCAGCAAGGGCCGGGCCAGGGTCGCGGGACCACTCCTGCCTCACACATCACAGCGAGGACTTTGGCCTTGACTCAGTGAGCTGGTGGCCAGTGGGGAAGTTCGCTCAGAGGAGTGCCATGATTTGACTGTAACAGGGTCACTGTGGCTGCTTCACTGAGTACATTGACAAGAGACTGCAGTGGCATGAGGGGAGCGGGCAGTAGAGCCAGATGCAGGGAGATCCTTAAGAGGCCACTGCTGGTGTCCAGGAGGGAGCTGCTGGGGGCTTGGAGCAGGTTGCGGGCAGTGTGCGGGGAGCACCTGGCCCGACTCTGCAGCCAACGTGATCTGCTAATGGGCTTCACGTGGGGTGCAAGAAACAGGGAGGAATTAACATTCCCTCCAGCATTTTGCTTATGCGCTGGAAGAATTCACTGGATTAAAGAAAGATTGGAATAAGAGCAGGCTCGGTGGAAACTTCAGGAGCTCTGATGCGGACACAGCGAGCTTCAGATGCCTGTGCACATCCAAGAGGAGATACCAGGGAGAGACTCAGGTGCACAGCTCTGGAATTCAGGGAAAGGCTAAGGCCAGAGAGATACATTTGCCCGTGGTCAGGATATAGATGATATTTAGAGCCAGGAGACTGTGTGAGGTCCCCTAGGGCTGGGGAAGGACAGAAAAGAGAGGGGTCAGAGGATTGAGCCCCCAGGCCCCCAACGTTTAAAGGTCAGAGAGATGGGGCGGGGCCTTAGCCTCGCCCAAGATGGGACGGCAGCCGCAGGGCGAGCTGCCAGACGCAGGGGAGCTCGAGAGCAGCACAGGGAAAAGGGATGGGCTCCGGCTGGGTCAAAGCTGCCCAGAGGTCAGGTGCTTGAGGACCAAAATCCCCCTTCAGATTTGGTGATCAGGGTGCCAGTGACACTCGCAGTCAGAACCTTTAACCTTTCAGGTGAGGCAAATCCAAGCCAGACTGCAGCTTCCGTGACCTGGGGGCTGCCGGGGCTGGGAACGGGGGTGGTGAGCTTAGAGAAACCGTTAAGAATGTCTGCTCTAAAATAACAATGATGGTGACCACTAACTACCGCCTATCATCTGTTCTAAACCCTTCACAGGTATCACATCACTGCAAAGAGCAAAAGGAGATAGGCAGTTTCCTGACGCTAAACAGGGTCCCAGAAAGGTCTGCTGCTTTGGCTGTGTGCTGTGTGCAGACACCAGAAGGCAGAGCAGGGACAGGTGCAGGGAGGAGGGGGTACCAGGGACCCCGGACCCTAGATCTGGTGCGTGGGGTCCAGAGCCCAGACAGCCGGACTCACCCGGGCGGAAGGAGGTGATGCGCCCTCCTGTAGAGTGGACAGAGAAGTCTTGTGAACTCGTCAAGAAGGAAGAAAGGATGAGGTGAGGTCATCCGCCAAGGGGGTCAGAGGAGAGAGATGAAGGGACGGAGCAGCCACAGGGTCCCATGAGACCAAGCGGGGCTGTGTCCCAGCAGGGCTGAGCAGTCTGAGAGCAGAGGGACCAGGAAGGGATGAACCCGGGGCCGAGAAGCTGCCCGGAGGCCAAAGAAACCAGTGTGGGAGCACAGAAGAGACTGCAGTGATGGACCACGGGACCACGGTTCACAGGACAGGGGTTGCCCTGGGGCAGGTCATACACGGGGTTGAGGGGGAGGGGAAGGAAGGGCCTGAGTGAGCTCAAGAGAGCAAGTGCAGTGGGAGCAGGAAAAAGAATGAAGCTTCCAGAAGCTCAGGGGTGGAACTATCATTCCTCGGATAGTTATTGAGAAGCAACTATCTGTCGGGACTCTATCGGAGCCCTGGGTACATTAGGAGGTGGCACTGAGAATGTCCTAGGGTCCAAAGCTGAAGTCGCAGAGCACGTGAGACAGCCCGGGGGACCATGAGTTGAGCAGAAGGGGAGACCCGAGGGCAGAACTTGGGAGAAATGCCTCTCCCCAGGAGAGGCGGAACAGGAGAGCAGCCCTGGGGACGGAGGGAAGCCCCTGCTGACCCCACCCCAGCCCATCCTCCACCGGTGAGCCCCGAAATGCAGGGAGGGGCGAGGTCACAAGGCGAGGGGCTGCACCCTCCCCCCTGACTGAGGTCTTTCTCCACCAGGACAGACGGGTCTCCCAACTGAGCCTGCGGCTTAGCCAGGGAAGGCCACTCAGGAAGCCCTGAGAAACAGAGGGATGTGCAGCCACCAAGCCAGGGCAGCTGAGTCCACCTGGTGGCCGGTGGGTGACATGAAAAAGTCCCCATCATCTCAAGTGACTCAGAGATGGGTTGCAGCTAAGCTATCAATGACAGTCACTATTAGTGACAACAATGAAAACAGCCTGTGTAGACAGCGTCTTTCACCAAGTCCTGTCAACACCCCGTACCCCATCTGATTGTCACCATGACTGCATCAGATGTGACCTCTCAGAGACGGGCAGCTGAGGCCTAAAGGAGGTTTAGGGGCCCCGCCCAGAGACAGAGCCATTCGCAGCTGACCCGAGGCAGAGACAGGAATCTCCTCCCCAGGCAAGACGAAAGTTATTTGAAAATGACCCCTGATGGCCACGGGGCCATCAGGATTGCGTGACGCATTGTGCACAGACCTCCTTTTTATGCTACGTGAAATCTCAAGGACAATTTCCTTACCATCAACAATGTTCATTTCTGTTTCCTTCCCTCTTTCTGTCTTTTCAGAAATGGTCGCTGGCTTCTCTTGTGTCTTTTGGGGGCTCCGATTCCCCTAATGAGTCTTTTCCAGCTCTCCCATTACTGGGGAGTCACTCCCCAAGGACTACCAGAACGGACGTTTTCAAAACAAAGGTCGGCTTCCTAGCTGAGCTGGGGCGTGCCTTGGCCAGGAGCGTGGGGACTCCGCCCACTGAGCGTGGAGGCCCGCGGCTCCGTGTGCCAACAGGGCGCTCGCTCGCATCGGTCAGCGACGCCGACAGTGGCCGGGCTGGGGGTGCTGTGGAAGTGGAAATACAATCTGGACAAGTACGTGGTTCAGTTCAGCTCACACCGTCTAGGAACCTAGTCTGTGCCAGTTTAGGGGCGTAAACCTGGGGGCTGTTTGGATGGAGAGCTACGTGGGGGACTTAACTCCTCCGTGTTCAAACCAGGGCAGCAGGGGCACAGGCAGCACCCGGGACGGGTGGTTCCAGGCAGAGGGGAGCTTCCCCGGTGCAGATATGTCCGTCAGAGCTTTCAGGGACACAGACTCCTTAAAATCGAAGGATAGTAAAGAATCTCCCTCCAGGAAAATGCACATGCATGGAAAATTCTAGATAAAATTTCTGGAGATTTCTGACAGAAGCACTCTCTGTAGCTCAGACTAACAAGCTCTTAAAACCTGGCTAGTCCGAATAAACTCAAGAACAAAGATAAGTAGCAAATCTCTGTGCCGTGCATCTAGGGCCAACCGTCCCCGACCCATGCCTACCCCTGCCCCCTTGAAGGAAGGGCCCGACCGCAGCTTGTCACGTCAGTCCCACCTGCACCCCACCCCACCCCACTCTTTCCCTGAGGAAATGCGCCTCCCCCTCTCCGTGGCCAAACTCCAGAGCGCAGCACCTTCCCTGAAGGGCACCCGCCACCCCTCCTCCTCGCCCTGGCAGCATCCTGTTGGTGCCGTGGTCAAAGCCCTGCTCCTGTGCCTACTGGGTCCTTCCCCTAAGAAGTCGTGAGTCCCCCGACAGCACAGGGGTGATGCCTCGCTCCCCTTTGGGTGCTTCCCACTCCTTGGCCGGCGGCTGGCAGCCCCGAGTGCCCACGGACGCACAAGTGGCTCAGGCATCAATTTTGATTTCTTCATGATTCTCCAATGTGACTAAAAGTCATTTGCTGCCTCAAAACTCAAGCTAAAGTTATTTTGCAAAGTCCTGTTAAAATGACTCAGCATTGCCTGGTCTAACGAGTCCTCTCATGAAATTGTCTCTGGAATGCGAAGCTCCCCAGTGCTCCCAAAACTCACTAAAACCCTTACTTGGAAAACCACCCGTGTCGGCTTCTCACGGTAAAAGTTTTATAGTAGCCTTTGGCACAAAGCGATTCGATTCTAGGGGACGCAAGCCAAGGCATACGCTGCCTTGTTCAGGGTCAGATCTCCTTGTGCACTTAGAACTTTGTCAAGAGGATAGATCACGTTTTAAGTGTTCTTAACACACACCGAAACAAGGAAACAAAAATTTTGCAAAGGCAATGGGTTTGCCTATGACCTTGCTGTGGTAATGGCTTCAATGGGCATACGATATCAAACTCACAAACTCATCCCGTTGTGTACATTAAACAAGTCTAGGTTTTTGTATATTACACCTTAATAAAGTTGTTTTTTTAAAAAAAAAAAAAAACAACAACAGCAACAAAAAGCAGGGCCTGCGCCAGACTGGCCTTGCAGGTCAGGAGGCGGGGGCTGGGTTGGACTTGGAGGGAGGAGGGGGCTGGGCAGAACGGGAGACCCGCAGAGCACGGAGCGGGCCAGAGGACCGTGGAGGCAGCTGGGGGGGGGGCGGGTGCACAGTGAGCCTGGAGTCCAGCTGTGAAATGTGCCGAATTTAAACTCACCATTATCAGGTAAAACTCTATTTCACAGGTGGTCGAAAATGTAATAACATCTAAGAAGTAGATATGAATATTCAATAACCAATTTCTCTGAGGACTTCATCAGGTACCTTAAAATCCAGGAAAAGGAGGCATGCAGCTATGGAGAGAGGCAGACTTTGGCACTGAGGAAAACAGAGCGTGTTTTGGGGTACACAGAAAAGGAGCTCATGTCCTCAGTGGACCAAGTCAGGGAGGGGGCTGGGGGCTGTCCCGGTTGTAACAAAAGTCAAGCAGGTGCAGGAAGGCCAGGGCTCAGAGCCACTTGGATGGAACCCTCAGTGGAGCAGCTGGTGCTAGGTAACCAGACACGAGGGGCCCATGGCAGGGACGTCCAGGAATGGCCAGACACCCTGCACCAGGACCAGGCCAACCCGGCACTTTCTCCAAGATCCATTTCTAGGTGACAGACTCCCAGCAGCCGTGACAGCGAGCAAGGCTCCATAGGGAAGTGGCCACTGGAGCCAGGCAGGGGCTCAGGCCCCTCTGAGAAGGCTGCCTCCTCTCTCTGGGCCCCCGAGAGGCCCCTAGTTAGCAGAGGATGGAGACCCAGGCAAAGCGTGTTCTTGTGGCAGGGACCTTAATAACAACAGCAGGGACAAGAAGGAAGACTCATGCATGCTGTACACGTGATAACACCCTGAATCTCAAACATCCCTGTGAGTGAGTGCCAACAGCATCAACCCCATCTACAAATAAAGACACTGTGGCAGTGAGAGATGAGGCGGCAACTTGCCCAGACTAGTGTTGGAGCTAGGATTTAAACCCCAGTTGCATGGCTCCTGGGCCTGGCCTCTTAATCCCTACACTATGTTTTCTCTCGGCATGAAGAAAGAGGTGGCCGGGCGTGGTGGCTCACACCTGTAATCCCAGCACTTTGGGAGGCCCATTAGCCAGGCATGGTGGCTCATGCCTGTGGTCCCAGCTACAGGAGGCTGAGGCAGGAGGCTCGCTTGAGCCCAGGAGGTCGAGGCTGCAGTGAGCTATGATCATCACCACACTCTGGCTGGGAGACAGAGCAGACCTGTCTGGGAAAAAAGAAAGGAAAGAAAGGGAAGCAAGGAAGGAAAGGAGGGAGGAAGGAAGGAAGGGAGGGAGGGAGGAAGGAAGGAAGGAAGGAAGGGAGTGAGGAAGGAAAGGAAAGGAGGGAGGAAGGAAGGGAGGGAGGGAGGGAGCAGAAGGAGGAAGAGGGTGTCAAGGACCAGCGTGGCAGTGCTGGCTGACCCTGGGTTTAACTGCCTGGCAGGGTCCAGGCGTGGGAGGGCTCTCGTCTGTGGCTGGTCCCAGGGGGAGCAGCTCCTTCTCGGAGCCTCTGAGTGGATTCCAGGTTGGATGTCTCACCCGGTGAGTTCCATGGACCACAAAGGCACAGGCGCCTCCCAGAGCCAGAGTCATGCTGTTAAAACCCCAGTGAGGTGGTGTCCTCCTCTGTTCAAAGCTTCCCCTGGAGCCCATCTCCTCAGAAAGCTGCCTGCGGTGTCCCTGAGACCCTCTGACCCCATCTCCTAACTTGCCTCCCCCCAGCTCTGCTCCACTGTGCGGACCCCACCTCGGGCTCCGCAGGGATGCGCCCCTTCCCAAGATGCTTCCCCATTGCAGGCTGCGCGCTGACTTTCTTCCCCCTCCCACGGCCACCTGCTCAGGAGACCCTCCTGGATCCCGGATGCAGAGCCACCCTTTGCCCCATGGCCCCGGCCCTCGCGGCCCTCCACACACCGACTTACTCGTTGCTCACGGTCTGTGGTCCTCCCGCACTGCACTGGACCGTCGGCCCCTGGGGGCAGGGACGGGACCTGGCCCCTGCTGCACCTCAAACGTCTGCTGAATGGAGGAAGAATAATGAGCCCAGCGTCTCCTCCCCGCTGCACCTAGAGCCGGGGCTCCCACCGCTGCCTCCCTGGGCGCTGCGTTCCAGTTTCTTCTATGGCGCCAAGCAGAGGCTCCTGGCCAAAGCCCCGGGGAGGCATCTGTTGACTGACTATTCCTCCCGCTTTGTTAAGCTCTGTACCTGAACTGATTCAGATCGCCAGACGCAGGCACCCCAACTTCTTTTCTTTAATCACCAAATTGTTATTGTTTGTTTATTTGTCAAGTCTTTCACCAAAATGTAACCAACGCGAAAGACAGAGCTAAGTCACATTGACTTTCCTATCGGCCAGTCCACGGCCCAGTGTCTGGCACCCAGTGCCCAGTAAATGCTTGTTTTTTGTGGGGTTTTTTTGTGGGGTTTTTTGGTTTTTGTGCTTTTATTCCAGCATATTACAGGAGTATAAACGTTTTGGTTACATAAATTGTCTTTGCACCGCCTGAGTCAAGCTACAAGTGTGCCCATCCCCCAGAGAGCGTGTGCCACCCCCATTAGATGTGGATTTACCCACCTCCCGACCCCTCCCACCTGCCCGACACCCCATGAATGTTGCTTCCGTATGTGAGCGTAAGTGTTGATGGGTTAGTGCCGATTTAAAGGTGAGTCCATGTGGTGCTTGCTGTTCCATTCTTGTTAACTTCTATCCAAAACCCCTTCGCACAACCACGAGTCAACATCCTGGCTACGGCTCTTACCAAAGCTCAAGGCCAGAGAGAATATGTTTGTCCCTGTTGCACTTTCTGTTCCTGGTAAACTGCTATGGGTTTAAAACGCATCAGCTTTCTCACGTTCCCTGTCCGGCTTGCCTGCTGTGTAATTGCCACTTTTAATGATGACATAACTTAACTGTATCGTATCGATCTAATAGAAGGCATCTGTAGCAGTACTTCCTTCTTTAACCCTATAGTTATTATGATGAATAAATAAATATGGTACCATCAGAAGATTCTACCTCTTAATGGAAAATAAACTCTGAAACCAGACATTTCAGGATTTCTGTTTCCTGGAGCGACGGTTCCTGATTTGTGAGTGGCAGATCGCTGGGGACACCCAGAGCTCTGTCCTTCCAAGTCTTTCGGTCACTGCGGACACCGTGTACCACCTGCATGCCAAATACACCTCAAGCACTAGGGCTTGACTGTCACTTAACTATGTCCTCATGGGATCAACGAGTTAGGACTTCACGTAAGCCCTTGACGTCATGTATGTTTCAATCAAGCTGAGCCCAATTCCGTGCAGAAGCTTCCCAAGTTGGCACCTGAATAAAACTGCCCTCAGATAGCTAACCTCACAGGGATGTCTGTGCTCTGCAAGATTTCAAACAACTACTCCGTCATTTTGAGTCTTTGGGAGAGCACAGTATGTTCTAAGTGAGATATTTACCATCAGAAGCTCCCAGAGACACATGAAACAAAGCTCAACTGCAAGCCACCGGGGGACTTTGTGCTCATAGCAGGTGATTACCCGGGAATTTCGTTTTTTCAAGTTTCTTATCTGACATGCAACCCACTTCACGTTTAGATTCACTCTCTCCTGACAATCCAGCCACAACACAGCAGTCAACCCACCCTCTGCACCCACTCCGTAGCATGTCCCCAGTGCTGCACTGGCCACTTTGCTGTTCAAGTTAATCAATCACAAAGCACAAGGGCTGTGAGAAACCGACTCCTGCAGCCATTGCGATCGCTGGCAGGAACCTCCTTATCTGTCCTGTCTCCCCGGGTTGGCCTCTGGGAAGCCACCCTCGGCCGGGGGAACAGTCACACGCTCCCCACCGGGGTCTTCGTTGCAGATGGCATGCAGGTGTGAGAATTCCAGACAGTTGGGAAGGAAGAGGAAAACCCACGGGAGTGATTTTTAGGGCCTCGTTTTGGCTGTATCTACACAAGTATGACAAGATCGAACACATCTGAAAGAAGGGGTTGGCACTGACATTTTATATCAACTCATTTAAGAGCATTGCTAGGTTCATAGTAACCTTTGATATTCAAGACCTATAAATATCAAGATGCATGTGCATGTGTGTGTGTGTGTGTGTGTGTGTGTGTGTTACAAACCTCACCACTGCACTGTTCATGCATTGCTGCAGCTCTGTCGTGCTTGGTTTCTGCCTTATACAACCCATGTGGGAAAACCCAAGTAATTGGCCCAGTGGCCTCTCCACCAAGGGCAAGGCAGGAGGACCAAACAGGAAGGTTAGGACCAAACATACGGACCCATCCCCTCCCCTTCGATCAGAGTGGCCCACTTTCATCCGTTTATCTAGTTTAATTTTTATCCATTTATTTTGATGTATACAAAAGTTCTGCTCCTGAAGAAGTTGGCATTCCAGTGCTCTAGCCTAAATTTTCCATAGTACATAAATAAACAGCTTTACCTGAGTCAAAAATGCATTCATTTTGTGAGTGATGAAAAGGCCAAGTGCACTGCAGTTAATTCTAAAACTTGTCTTTTGAGAACAACAAAAAAGGAAGCCTACGCACGCTGCGGCGGTCTAGCTTTTCAGCAATGGAAGCAGCGATGTAAGTTCTTTGTTGTCCGGGACAAGATGGGTGGGTCAGAGGAGCAGCACAGGGTGTGGGGGGAGGTGGCCTGGACTGGCCCACCCGAGTTCCCACCCCAGCACGTTCCCCGTGTGGCCTTGAGCAAGCCTTTAATCACTGCCACCGTATCTGGCAACAGAGGCGGGGAGGGAGTGCAAATGATGCCATCAACCCTTCCAATGCCAAAGGATGGCCGAGCGGCTCAGCCCGTGCTGCAGCTTGTTTGTAATTCGTGTTTCCAAAGAGCATAAGCTGCCTTTCATCCTCTCTGTCCTTTGACAATGGCAGAGGTCTCTGGGGGGCTCCGAGGCGCCTGGTCTGGTGCATCACTTCCTTGATGTCCTGCCCCCCTGGCCTCAACAAGCTACTCCCTCTCCAACAGGTATTCTCCCCTCCTCGCCCCAGGGCTGTACCTGCCACCTGCATCTGACCACACTCAAGCCACGCCTCTCTTCCAGAACCCTGCCTACCTCCACCTGCCCGCCCCCCACGTCCCACAGGTTTCTCAGTCTCAAAATGGGCACATGGAACTATTTTCCACCTCCACACCTGCCATACCTTACCTTGACTGGTGGCACCAACACCTGTGGTTCCTGCATCTAGAAACCAAGCAGTCCCAAGAGGAGTGACATGTGTGGGGTCTCCCTCCTGAACATGTACAAGCCCAACCTCTCGTGGCCAATCCCATGACGGCCTTAACTCACCTGTGCCTCCCTCGTGCCTATCGCAGTAGCTGCTTAACGGTCTTTGCACGGCTGACCTCATTTATCCCAAATGCCCCTTCCCCCATCCACAATGATTCCTGGAAAACACCAGACTGCTGACCTCTCTCTTCTGCTTGAAACACTCTCCTGGCTCCTCGTTGCCCACGGATTCCTAAGGAGCGTGGCTCCCCGTGGAGGCATTTCCAGGCCCCTGCCCACCCGTCCAGGTCCACTTCCCGTGGCCCGTCCTCTGCCTTGACCCCCGGCAATGGGGCACCCCCGCAGCCTCAGACCCTTGCCTCCCGGCACTGCTCTTCCCTCGGCAACACCCCCGCCCCCCTTCCCTACCACGGCTGCCAAGGGGTCTTTCAAAGCCCAGTTTGTATTTCAAACCCTCAAGGAAGCCTTTCCTGACTGCCACACGGAGAATCTCTGTTACCTGTGCTCGCCCTGCCTCTTAGGTAGAGTAGGTGATGACCGCTGCATCCTGCACCCGCTTTACACACCGTCTTCCCGATACACGCCTCCCTTCCAACGTCTGCCAAACGCTGGCACGTGGCGGCCGTTCCATAATAATTCGTGGGATAAATGACTGAGCGGATGAATAGAAACACCCACACGTTACTACAGTAGAAACATCCTTGTGCTGAAAGTATGTGCAAAAGACATGCGAGGGTCCCAGGTCCACTCCGGGAAAGACTCACTTTATCCAGTCGTGTTTCCAGATGAAACTTTCCTTGAAGGTGACGCTTCCGTATCTCTGACCAGCTCCAATTCGTAAGCTGCCTCATTCCGTTTGCGCTGCCGTAACAGAGTGCCACACACCAGGTGATTCACAACGAAAGGACATCTACCTGCTCACAGTTCTGGGAACGGAGAGGCCCAATGTCAAGGTTCCAGCACCTGGCAAGGGCCTCCTTGCTGCTCCATCCATCGCAAGGCAGAAGGTGGAAGGGCCGGAAGGAAGGGGCGGCCTGGCCCTTTCATAACCCATCATCCCACCCGCGAGGGCGTGGCCTTCAGCCTCCCGGCCTCCCGATGGCAGCACCCCCCACCTCCCACCTCCCACCTCCCAGCACCACTGCTCTGGCAGGTGAATTCCCGTATGCATTTAGGAGGGGGCAGACATTCAAACCGTAGCCTGGCGTGTCCCTGTTGAATGAGAAATAAATAACAGTAACATTATGACGATCACAAGAGGAACTTAATATTCCATCTAAAACAGGATTGAATTCTACTAGCTAGAGGTTATTTCCTAAGGGAGACAAGAAGAAACGGCCATTCGCTATGTTGCTGGGGAAGGAGGGGAGTGAAGGCCACTGTCACCCAGAGAGAAAGAACATCTGCTTGAAATCTCTAGCACGGCTTTTCCTCTGTCATTTTAACTAAATAAACAAAATATAAAGAGAGGGCGGCCTGGAATTTCAGAATAATTTAGAATGAGCACAGGTAGCGACTCCAGAGAGACCCAGGACCCGGCTTCCCGAGGCCCTGAGAGCACATTCCCGCCTTCCCTGTCGCCGCCCTGCTCTGCCCCAGGTTCTCCCTGAAAGGCACAGGGACCCGCCCTCCGCAGAGTGTCACTTTCTACATGAGCTGCTCCTCTCTGCGTGTTCCCTAGTTAGACCCATTTAATCAGGAATCCAGTGCCCTGTGCAATTAGGCATTTAATAATTATTCGAAGTTGATGGGAATTTTTATAAATTCGCCAAGGTCACTTAAGCCTGATGAACTTGAGTTCAATCCACACTTTCAGCAATTGCTCATTTACAGTTCCGATGTGTTCAGCGTTTGGTAAATTTCCTCCCCTCTAGCTGCACTGGGTTGCTAAAATGTTTCTGTTCGTGATTTTTTAACAGTGCACTTTTATAAGTAATGAGAGTCTGACTGCCGCCTTTAAGACACCTGTGTAAGGTTTTACGTTTTATCCTCCATACAAGCATTTTTATCCCTTAACGTGACCTTTTCTCATTGCTTCCTTAGAATTTCCGTTTCTCTTTTTTCTGGTATTATCCATTGTCATTGTGTCTTTTTTCCCCACCACGTAAAAGTACTTTTTACACTAAAGACCAACATCTTCTGTCCGAGCTATTGATGAGATAGAAATGTGACGTCCAGTGATGACATTTTTCTTAACAGAATCAGTAATTCACAATAACACTCTGAATACCAATCCAGTCCAGGACAAAGTGAAGCAGGGTTAATATGTCCCAGCCTTTTTTCTCCCATAAAAGATGCTTTGGATCCATTTTACTGCATGAATAACTTATTTTCCAAATCTGATCTGTTAAATGATTTCTCAGCTTACCCAAAGCTACACCCTCACCAGGTCTCAGAATGATCAAACAACAGGCCCGGTGTCCTCTGTTGGCATCTCGTCGTTCTGACTTCAGCTAGTTCCCGCAGCAGTGACTCTTAGTGGCTGCTGATCACAGCGGAGAGCTTGCCCTGTGCTCCCCCTGCACTGCATCTGGGGTGCACGGCAACCCTGTGAGCGCTGCTGTTCCCATTCCACAGATAAGGAAACCGAGGGTTGGGGTATTTCATTTATCCAGAGTCACACCACTAGGAAAGGCAACAAAGCCAGGATTTAGACTCCTGTGACTCTGCCTTCAAACCCAAACACACACTGCACCATGCACGCGTTGAGTTTGCTCTCAGCCACACAGGACTGGCTGGGTAGCTGCTGGGGAAGCAAAAAGTCACCTGAAATGACCTCCTCATTGTTTCCATTAGCACCATCAAAGGTTTCTTGAAGTTGCAAAGCTGATTCTTGCAGCTTCATGGGCACCAACCCAAGTGGGTTCACCTAGACCCGGATCCCTCTCCCCCTGGTGGGAGCCCCCATGGGCCTCTCCTCTGACGGGCTCTTGAGAGAGCTGAGAGCAGAGTTCTGAGTGGAAAATCAGAGAATCACCTCCCAAGCCCAGCAAGAACAGACTCACCCACCTGAGAGCCCCTGAGCCTCCAAACTCTGACCTTTAGCTCAGAACTGAGCTCCAGTGACTCTCTGGAGTCTTCCTTAATTGGAAAGACAAAACAAAACGAAACAAAGAGACCCGCAGGAGGTGCCAGCCCCCTTCATGGAAAGCTTCTACCTGCCACCTTGGGAGTCCTGGGATGCTGCTCACACCCCCATTTGTAATCACATCTTTAAAAATTACTTATTGAGTCCATAGCACTCACCTGGATGCCACGCTGGGGCCTCCAAATACGTAATTCCACTTGATTATCAAAGCACCACACGGAAACTCCCCCCTCCAGTGAGCGGGCGCTGGCCGACTCAGCAGGCCGGCGGCGGAGGACCCGCAGTCCAAGCTCCCGAAGCCACGATGTTTGAACAGGTGAAAAATTTTGCACTCCAGGGTCCCAAAGTGCCCCCCGTATCCATCCACCCAAAGAATACGAACATTAGGAAACTACAGCCTGCAGTGCTGTGTGTCTGTGGTTACGTATTCATACTTGTCTCCTTCTATTTCTGGGAAAGAAGGGGGAAGGTCCTTGGAATATTCAGGTATTCAGAGAGAAAAATGACAAGATGAACGTTATTTAGAAGCAGCAACAAGTTGAAATTTTATTTACATGCCTCCAATCGTGGTCAGGTTATATTTTAGAAATTTCAAGAAAATTGTTCAGGCACATTTGCGTTCATTGACAGGAAACCGCCATGTGGCCAGAACCCAAGAGAATTTCTTCTTGAGTCAACAGATCAGAACAGGAAAAGAGACTTTTCTGGGGACCGCCCTTTCAATATTGTGTTTTTGAGACAGGGTCTCACTGTGTTGCCCAGGCTGGAGTGCAGTCATCACAGCTCACTGCAACCTCCAACTCCAGGCTCAAGTGATCCTCCCACCTTGGCCTCCCAAAGTGCCAGGATTACAGGCGTGAGCCCCCGAGCCCGGCCTGCTTTTTCAATATGGTTTTAACAAAGACGGCTGCCCACAGGGAGCTGATCCTACTAGTCACACCTGAGACTGTGTTCAACCCGTCACTCACACCTCACATTCCAGACGTTTTCCTGGATCAACAAGCTCACTCTTTATGACCTCAGAGGGAACGGAAGGGGCAAATGTGAATTTCCTTCACAGACTCCTTCCCCTAGTGGCCTCCTTCCCTCCCCAGCCATCTTTCCTTCTTTATCAGTTCCATGGATGTGTGTGCGCATGTGTGTGTGTGTGTGTGTGTGTGTGTGTGTGTGTGTGTGTGTGTTTAATCTATCCATACACGGGTAGAAAGAGTAATCTTTTGAAGTCGGCTCAGACCTTACAGGTACTGACGCGGTTCTGGGCACACTCACCTTTGCCTGAGGCCTCCCTGGGCTCTGCCTCTTTGGCCACTGAACGCCGTGCCGGCCTCAGACCTCCCTGGTGTGAGCCGGGCCTCCTGCTCCCAGGTCCCAGAGGCCCGGGGTCAGGCTTCCCAGTGGGCCCCTCTGAAGCCCTGCTCACCTGGCTCCAGGTGTGCGGAAGCATCCCCTCTGGCCCAGGCAGGCGTGGGGGGTTCCCCGCATGCTGACAACCACCCCCAAGGAGTGCCAGAGCACCCCTGTCCAGCCCCCACCTGGCCTCAATCCGCAGAGGTTTGGACCCAGGACAGTGCTGGGAAAACTCCTTGGTGTCACTTTCCACGCTCCACGTCAGTGATCCGTCCCCTCCTCGTAGGAAATTGATTCTTGGCATTGTGTCCTTCTCGGCTCAAATGTGGAAGCAGAGAAGGCTCATTTGAACATTCTGTGACGGTCACAGACATCAACTCAGTGATAAAAGCAGACGGTAAAAGAAGTTTCATAGTTTCTCATTATTTTTACTTCATGAAATTAAATATTTATAGAAAAACCCTAAAAGAAGAGGAGTTACCATGGTGTGGGCAGTAGGTTTACGAGACAGTCTCGTTTCCCTCTTGCTTCTCTGTGGGTAAAAACTGCTTTTCCCAATGGACGTGTTTCCTGTAGAATCACAAAAAGACCCTGAAAATGTTATCCTCCAAAATTTGAAAATAAAACTCAGGAAAGATTACAATGCCATCGGGGCTGTACGACTCTACCTTGAGTAATTTTCCTTTTAAAGGCAAATAATTCCTATGGTTGACAAATTCTTTCATCATAATGTTACTTAAATATGTACACACATAAAACTCGCTACAAACCCCTCATTTGCCAGCAGTGTGCATTTACAGAGGAAACAAAAGAGAAAGGCCTTAAAAACTAATAAAATTCGAATCAATGATATTCATTAGGTATGACAGATTGCATTATTTTGCTAACACGAAATTGCTAGTTCTGAGTTTAACAGTAGAAAAAAATGTGTTGGTGGCTTTATGCTCACTTGTGGCTGACGGGAATGTGTTTTATTGTGCAGCGTGACGGGCCATTGCTTGCATCACCGATATTGCCATTGTCGTAATTTACCCTTTTTATTTTTTACGTATGCTTCTAGTTATTTTTAACTGCCAATCCATTATGATGACAGGCCGATCATTTTAAAAATGGATTCCAAAATGCAGTAATGAAAAATGAAAATATGCCATTTAGTGAAAACTTACACGTGGCCCATCTCCTGCTACATTTACTGCTAACCGACTGTTGCAATTGGCTTCCGTAAAGCTGGGACCTGGCGGACACATCCTGGCAGGGGCAGGTGTTGGGCCGACAGCCAGCGCTCAGGACCTCTTGTCTCCAGCACCGGCGTCGGGGAGGTCTCAGTTCACCCACCGAGCTCTTCCGTCTGACCTCAGAGCCCTTATTGCTTCAGTAAAATATGACTTCCGTTGGCCTTGGTTGGTGCGGCGGCCAACCATACTTGCACATTAAGCATGCCTTAAATTAAAGACACTTTGCAATACCGGGTCATTTAAATTCTGCCAATTCAGTCTTCACTCACATAACTTAAGAAAATGAAGTCTTAGTCTGTGAAAATGCTCTGCAAATGATCACGGCTGCGGAGAAGTTTCGCCTTCTTAGCTGGTTAAAGAATTCAACTTGAGGCCAGCGCAGTGTCTCGCTCCTGTAATCCTAGAGCTTTGGGAGGCCAAAGTGGGAGGATTGCTTAAGGTCAAGAGTTAGAGATCAGCCTAAGCAATAGAGAGACCTCATTTCTACAAATAATGAAACAATCAGCCTGCAGTGGTAGGGCACACCTATAGTCCCAGCTACGTAGGAGGCTGAGGCAGGAGGACTGCTGGAGTACAGGAGTTTGAGGTTGCAGAGAGCTATGATGAGGCCACTGCACTCTAGCCAGGGTAACAGAGCAAGATCCTGTCTCAAAAAAAAAAAGAGAGGAAAGAAAAGAAAAGAAAGAAAAGAAGAAAAGAAAAGAAAAGAAAAGAAAAGAAAAGAAAAGAAAAGAAAAGAAAAGAAAAGAAAAGAAAAATAATTCAACTTGAAACAACGGCAGTCAGAAAGGGACGGTGCCATTGTGACATTAGACAGTTTCTGAGACCGCAGGGTGCTGCGGTGGTGAATGTGACCGTGGGCCTTGAAACAACAGGACAAAAGTGGTTTTCCAGATGATCCCCAGAAGCCAAGAAGCCCAAGAAGGCTTATGGTAACTTTTAAAAAATTATGAAAATGGAAAACAAAAAGCAAAATACTCATGGAGGCCTTGCAGATGGATGTGAAATTTCCACAAAATTAATCTTTGAAACTACTTGGTCCAGTAATTTGGTAACCTCAGTGTTCCTCGACCTGTGGACGTATCACTCTCGTCTCTGTCTCCATCTTCACCCAGTGGTCTCCCTGTGTCTGCCTCTGTGACCAGGGAACAGCAGTCACACTGGGTTCAGGACACACCCTAATCCAGCATGACCGCATCTTGACCTGACCACACCTGCACAGACCCTATTTCCAACTCAAAACGCTGTCTGGGCTCTTTGTGCTGCCATAACAAAATACCTGACTGGGTAATAGACAGATGTTTATTTCTAACAGTTGGAGATGCTGGGAAGTCCAAGGTCAAGGTGCCAGCAGGTTCAGTGTCTCAGGTATTGCAGGCCCATTTCCCATAGATGGTGCTAAGTGTCCTCAAACGGTGGCAGGGACACAGGGGTGAAAAGCGGCGACATCCCCTCCCCATCAAACCCTTCTATAAGGGCACCTGCTCCCGTTCGCCTCCCACAGGCCACACCTCTTAATCCTGTTGGGCTGGGGATTCAGTTTCAACAGGAATTTTGGAGAGATACAAGCATTGAGAGACACAAGCAATCAGACCACAGCAGACACATTCCCAGGTTCTACGTGGACATAAATTGGGGGAGGGGGGCAGGACTATTCAACCCAGTAAAAAAGTCAATAAATATTTCTTGAGTACTTACTTAATATATAGGAAAAAATTTTATATGTTTTGATTTCCCAAATTTTATATTCCAGTGTGAAAGTATAAGGATGACATTTGTACCATCTAGGCATGGAGGTCAGCTCTGTTCTCAAATCATTAAAGAATATATTATGATGTAAAAGCATGCTACTTTAGAGGAAAAAATAGAAGAATTGTTCAGTCATTCCTCATGCAAGTAGCATTTTTGAACACTAAGATGCATGATTTGCACCCGTCCTGAGGTGAAAGTGTTTAGATATGCACAAGCCAAGGTCGCCTGCTCTGAAAACACTGATGAATCTAATCCCTTCCTGGGTGGCTCTCGCCTCTGCCACACAGGAGAAACAGCCCCTTCCTACCCCAGGGGAGAGGCTTTCATCCTCCCGTTCCAGGGAAGCAGGAACTTTTTGCAAAGAAAGCCAGAAAGACAGCAAAGCGCTGCTTTGTGTTTGGGGTGGGTTTGCAAGTGGAACCTCACTTTCCTGGAAAGTCTAGATTTTCCCCAAGGGACAGAAAATGAGTCTTCCTATTGTCAGACGATAAAGCCACGGTTTTGTTCTGCTCAAGAAGGAGCGTCCCTCCTCTGCTGTGCAAAGATTTCCAACACTGTCTGAAGCGGTGGATGAAATGTTGACAAGAGGGAGAGAGAGCGAAGAGAACGTTTTCCACTTAGGGTGACATTGCACAGCACTCCCCAGACCGTATGGGGTGTGCCCCATCCGTGCGTCTCCTCTGTCGTTTTAATTACCTAATGTTTTTCTTTAAGTGACTCACTTGAAAATGTAAATATTTTATCCTCATCCTAGGCAATAACATCAGCGGAAGAAAGAAACTGGTTTAATGTGCAAGTTATATTTCCTCTAATTCACATTAAAAATAAATGCACAACTAAAAAATAAGAAACGTTCATCCATGTGCCACGCAAAATCCTCTCGGCTGTCACCGTGGGCTGCTGCCACTAGAGAGACGTGACCTAATGCAACCTTGCTGGCGCCAAGCCCCACAGTGAGCACTGGCGGCTCTGGCCGGGGCAAGAGACGCGGACAGCGGAGAAGGAAATGCAGAAGGCGGCCCGTGCGGTCAGCGCAGAGAGCGCGCAGCCCCGCAGACCTGGCCTTGGCGCCTGCCGCGCTGCCGGACACGGAACCGACCTTCCGTAAGCCCCCGTTCCCTCACACGCACGCGGGGGATCACATCTCCTGACTCACCGATACCGCGCACACTGACACGCACTCGCTCGCAGACGCCCCTTCAGTGCCTCTCACAGGCCCGGGAGCTGTGCGTGGCTCTCGGTCCAGGCCACGTGCATGTGTCACTGTCACCTCCCAGCTATCCGTTCAGTGAATCTCCGTATAGCCACACTCACTGATAGCACAATTCAGTGACTTGCAATCAATGTCTTTATTTTCAATTTCTCAATTAGAGAGCTGCAGAACACCTGGGCATGTGTGCATCCTACTCACGACCAGATGCCGATGCTGATGCAGATCCAGTCCTGCCCGCGGGGAGCTGCCCCTCCACTGGGGAAAAGGGACGTCGATCAGCTAATTTCCAAAGTACATACGTGGTTATGACCCGAGGGAAGTCCAGGGAGAGGGCATTCAGGAACATCTACAAAGGCCCGACCTGGGTTAAGAGATCAGTGAGCTAACGTACATAATGTACTTTGAAACAGCCCGTCATCTCTGCGGAGCTGGTGTTGATGAAACTGAAACTGGAGGAGGAATTCCCAGTCTTTGATGCAGGCCAGGCTGGGGGCATTCCCCGTGGTCCGAGGAAAGACCCCTACGTAGTCTGTCCACGCTTTTGTGTGATCAGCTGACTGTACTTGGAAGGTAATTAATTGCCCATCAACCACTCTGTATGCATGGTCGCCTATAGCACAGGTATCTTTTTATTGATACGTAATATTTGTACATATCTATGCGGTACCTGTGATATTTTGTTACATGCACAGAATGTGTGATGACCACGTCAGGGTATCCGGGGCATCCGTCACCTTGAGTGTTTACCATTTCTGTGTGTGGGGAGCATTTCAAGTCCTCTCCCAGCTGTTCCACCAATCCCTCCTCACCCCCCCCACGCCCCTTCCCCAGCCTCCGGTATCCAGCATTCTACTCTCCGAGTTGGGGTTTCTTTTAATTATTTTATTTCTACTTTCCCAGTTAAAGACCCAGTTTGTGATGCCGTCTATAGAAGAATGTCAGGACACTGTGGACCCCATAGTCATGCTCAGCAAGGACTGACCCTGATAGAGCACTCACACCTGCGGCAGCAGATGGCACATTCTCACAGAAACCTGGAGCCCCTTGTGCACTGCCCGCGGGACACTGGGGACGTGGTTGGAAATATTCCAAATGAAGGCACATTACATGCTTCCAGCCCTGTTTATCCTGCTGAGGTTGTAGGGTAATTAATCTGATAACATAATAGTAGTTTAAAATATTTATTTTTACCGTGACATATCATTTACTCAACTGTACTTCAAAGCATCACCTGGATGCTTCTATTTTGCCACTGTAATCAGGCAAATATAAACATTCGGATTGCGATCGGATGACCTAATTACTTGGACGTCTGTCATTTGTTTTTTAATTTCCTTTTCTTTTACAAAGGTACAGGAAATGCAGTACTTGCCAAAAACTCACTGCCTGCATCCGAAGGGGAATTTATAACAGTCCATGACTTTAGACTTCCCTGCTACTGAGTCCACATTCCCTCGTCAGCTGCAGAACAAGAAAGGGAATCACAGAGGAATCTTTGATGTCAAAGAAAAGCCACTCGAATGTCAGGGAGGGAGATAATGGGTATTGGTTTCCTAGAAAAGACTGGAGTGACACAATCTGGGACGTGCAGGGTGGGCAGGAAGCCTGGCCTCGCTCGGCGAGCCAGAGCTCCGTGTTTACTTTATTATGATAGCAAACAAGCCTCTCTGACATTGGACTTCCTAAAATTGCACACTTTCTTTTTCCTAGGATACGTTTAGTCAGCAAGAAGAAAGCAAACCAACTTCAACAGGAAAAATCTAAAAACCCAACAGTAACAACCTGATCTTTCAAAGAAATAATCAAAGAAGTTTGACAGTATGATACTTACACGGTGTTCTCAGCATCCGCTTCAATGTTCATTGTTTGAATGATGCTCACAAGAAGAGACCAAGGACACATACATTATATATATACACACATATATATAATATAATATATATATAGTGTAACTCAGACAAAGGGAACTTGCGTAGCAGGCCTTGGGAACCCCAGGACAATCTGCTCCTTCTTAGAAATCTTTGCCATGTTTTCCTTCGTTCACTTGTTTTTTATCGAACTAGCATTTGGGAAAATAGGTTAGTTTAGCCAGAGACGAGGGCTTGTGGATCGCCTGCCCTGTCCCCAGACGCCCCAGTACCCTCCTTCTGCTACTGCCACCACCCCTGGCTTCAGGCTGACTCAGGTGTATTTGGTTTCCTGGCAGCAGGCAGAAGCCTATGAGAAGGGAATGTCCACATTGGCAAGAAATGCCGATTGCTGCTGCTAGAAAAAGAAGTTTTAAAAGCACAAAGGAAGGCATTCAAAGGACTTTCAGCCAGAGCTCCCTGGGCCACAGCAGTCTGGTGTCTAACATTACCACACGGAGCAGCGGCCCCTCTGCACCAGGACTGTTGTGACTCATAACAGCTCGGCTGGCCCAGGCTTTCTCTCCCCTCTGTTCTATTTCATCTGTTACATTACAGAGTTTCACAGAAGAGCGTAACGCTTACAGTCTTGCTCAGAATAATTAGTTTCAGTTACCAGGCGATTTTTCTTATGTGAAATAACACATTCTCAAGGATGCCAGGTAGCTCGCGGGGTATTACTGGAAGTTAACCCAAGAAGTTGATGACTGAGGGGCTGCCCGGCCCTCAGATATTTGCATTGACTCGTGAAAACCACAGAGATCCAATATTCACCATCCAGAGGGGTGAGGAGAAGTTCCTTGGAACAAGTGGAGTAGCCTTTCCAAGTCCTCAAAGGAACCTCCACGGGTTGCATTCCAAGCGCGACCTGGGAGGAGCTGTTTGGGAGACGGGGCGGTTAACTCGGAGTCCCATGAAAACAGCAGGGCACAGGCAGAGGGTGGTTCCTGCAGGAAAACTGGAAGACTGTCACCAAAGGAAAAGAGAAAGCAAGCAGAGGACAGATGCTCACCGTGAATATGACAGAAGGTGATCATCTAGAATATTCTGCCCCTCCTGGAAGGATCTCCTGTGAGTGCCACACTTGAATTCAGTGACCCTTTGAGCAAGGAGAAAGAGGGATGTCTCTGCTACGCAGAGGACAGGGCAAAATGAGGATGACTGCTGTCGTCCTTCTCCCAACAGTAAGAATGACAAGTCTCTAGGGTCTGGCGTCCTGCAAGATGGAACCCCTGGGGAGAGAACACGTAGCATTCAGTGTGCGCAGAAACGTCCTGCAGACATCCTCGGAGTTCAACCACCCACCCGGATTCCCCTACCCGTGGAGGGAAGCGAGGCCACGGCACAGGTGATGTACGACAGAAAGGCACTCGGCAAGGAGCCTGTCCGAGCTCCTGTCCTCACGCTTGCTGAATAGTCCTCACAGCTCTGTCTAAAGCTCGAACTTACTTTGGAGGAGATGAAAGCCATCAAAAGCCAGGGACTTAAAACATGTTTGAAGAGTCACCTTTACCATGTGGCCTCTTGGGGGTGTTTTGAAACCCTCAGTCGGCTCACTAATTTCAGAGAGAAAGGCCTGGGAATAGACACTGAATATCCTTGTCAAGTGGAGTCAGAGCCCGAGGACACGAGTGACATGCTTCCCTCGCCCAGGAGTTTGGGCAGAAAAAGTCCTCGGCGGCTGCGGGAAAGAGCCGGTCTGTAAAGCAGGCCCGGGTCCTCACGAGGACGCCCCGGCTTCGCTCTGTGTGGGTCGTCTGCGGTCTCAGCCCGCGCCCTGGAGTGCGAGCACCGTTGGGAAGGCCACTCTGGAGGCCCGAGAAACTCCGTGGTGACAGCAGGGCCGGCCCAGAGCCAGGACGACGGAGGCCCAGACACGCCCTGGCGGTGTTTACTCGAGACATTCTAAGAATGAGTGACGTTAACTAAGGTGGACAGAAACATTCTGGCTGCTGTGATAAAAAGATGTTTTCTGTCATGAAGGGGTGAAGGGTTTTCAGGACTCATCACGTCTGCCTTGATTTTTCCTAAATCCACATTCCCCTCCCCACTTCCCGTATCACCTCGACTCCCAGGTCCCCTAATCCTGAGCAGGGGTCCTAGCCAACAGCCTCTGAAAAGGAAATATCGCCTCGTTGCCACTCTGGCTTATTTTATCCACTTATTCCATCAATATTTATTACAACTTCCTATACATGCCGGGCACCGTGCTGCCATTCGATGGTACCCAAATGTGAATAAGATACAACCCCTGCCCCGAAAGAGCCGGCACTCCAGAGACATTTAGGAAATGCGGCGGCACTGCAGTCACGGGCTAGGCAGGCAGAGAGGACGGCCACCTAGCCTGTCTGGGGGCCGTTTGCTGGTCGGGTCCAGGCTCGATTCCTGGAGGAGGTTTTGTCTCGGCTGAGTCTTTGACGCATCCATCGTGGCATAGGTCCTGGATGGGCAAATGGCAGAAGAGAAGGTGAAGAAGTCAGAGGCGTGATGTGGCATCGCACGTCTGAGAAACCTCAAGAACTGCGGTGCGGCCGAAGCGGAGAGTTTGAGGCGTGCGCCGCGAGGAACAGGAGGGGAGAACTTGCGTGGGGCCGGAAGCTCGATTGCGGGAGCTTCTCATGAAGGCCGCATGGACCCCCCGGGGACGGAGGGCTTATGGCAGTCAGCCGGGGGGACCATATTACTGCGTGGCCATTAGGAGTAAAATTTAAACTTCACTAAAAGACCTAAAAGAATCCCTGAACAAACGACAGAGCTGCGTGTTCACGGAGGGACGGCTCCCCGTGCAAACCCGCCACCTCGCTTGCCTTGTTGCTCACCAGGAACCTGCTGTCGTCGCGTCTTTCCTCCTCTGCGGCCGTCAGTTCCTCTCTCTTTGCTTTAAATGGCTGCTTTTAAGGTGTTCTCTTTAGCGTTGGTTTTAAGCAATTTGATTATTATGTTGCCTTGGTTTAATTTTCTTCATGTTTCTTATGTTTAGAGTCTCTGAGCTTCTTGGGTCAGTAGGTTTACAGTTTTTATCAAATTTGGAAAACTTTTGGCCATTATTCCTTCAAATATTTTTTTCTGTCGCTTCTCCCTTGGCTATTCCGATCACACGTATGTTAGACCACCTAACACCATCTCATTCCTTATTGATGTTGTGTTCTCTTTGTTTTTCAGTATTTTCCTCTTCGTTTCATTTTGGATAGCTTCTGTTGCTTTAGCTGCACATTTACCAGTGTCTTGCTCTGCGGTGTCTCATCTGTCGCTAATCAGATCTAACCTGCTGCCATCCAACATTTGATTGGATCTAGTATTTTTTCCTCTCACACATCGTGTTCTTTAAAATCTCTAGGAATTCCCCTTGCGTCATGTTTTATATCCTCCATGCTTCTACTTAACTTTTTGAACATATGAAATACAGTTGTTATAATTCTACTTTTATTGTTTTTGTCTGATGATTTTAACCTGGGTGTCAAATGGTCAATTTGATTTGACCAATGGACCCCGCCATTGCGGGTTATACTCTTCTGCTCCTCTGAATGCCCGGTGCTGAGCGTTGGAAGTTATTCCCGTCCTTCCAACATTATTGAGCTTTACTTTGGGATACAGTTAAGTTACCTGGAAACAGATCGATTCTCTGTGCTCTGCTTTTAAGATTTTCTAGGTGGGGTCAGAGCAGTGCTGAGCCCAGTGCTGATTATTCTCCACTGAGGAAGGCGAGGCTGTCCATGAACTCCAGCCAGATGACCTGTGAGTCACGGGGCTCCCCAGGCCGGCTGTTGGAAGCAGCCACTACTCCCAGCCCTACGTGAGTGGCGGTCACTGTCAGTTCTAACCTTTTTGGGTAGTTCTTTGCCCAGACTTGGGAGGCTTCCTGAACTAAATGGGATAATCGGTGCTCAGCTGCATACTCAGTGGTGGTCCTCTACACATATCCAGGTGTTTATGTGCAGTGCTCTCCTTTCTGGTCCCCATCCCGTGAGCCCCAGCCATGATCCTCCTGTGCACTCAGCTCTGTGTTCTCAACTCAGGGAACTCTGCAGGCTCCACCTGGGTTCCCCTTCTCTGCACTGTAGCCTGGACACTCTCTCAAGGAAGAAATATTTGGCAATTGAAGGCTTCATTATTGTTTGTTTTCTATCTCATAAGGATCACTGTCCTTCATGGCTTGGTGTCCATTGTCTTAAAAGCATGATTTCGAATATTTTGTCTGTTTTTTGGTTGATTCATCCAGGAAGGTAAGTTGAATTCCCATTACTTCATCTTGGCTGGAAGAGCAAGTTCATTTGACAGAATATAATATTGCAGGTTTAACAAATTAACTAGATCATCAATCAGGTTTATACACAATAATATGGATCTTGACATTTAATGTTGAGAAAAAATAATCAAATTTAAAAAATACGTACTAGGTATGAAACGATTTACATAGTTTGAAAACACGCAAAGCTATCCTGTGTATCAGTTTTGTAGCATAAACACAAGCCATGCATGGTGGCTCTCACCTGCCTATAATCCCAGTGATGCCAGAGGCTGGGGCAGGAGGATCGCTTGAGGCCAGCAATTTGAGACCAGCCTGAGCAACATAATAAGACCCCATCTCTAAAACTGATTTTTAAAAATAGCTGGGTGGTAGTGCACCTGTAGTCCTAGCTAGTCAGGACGCTAAAGCAGGAGGTCACTTGAGGTCAGGAGTTTGAGGCTGCAGTGAGCTATGATGATGCCACTGTACTCCGTCCTGGGCAACACAGTAAGACCTTGTCTCTAAAATTTTTTTAAAAATAAAAGCATAAACATATGGATAGGAAACACCTAAACCAGTGGAAGGATGGCGATGCCTCAGGGAAGAGAAAGTTGGGAAACAGGATCAGTGAGTAGAAAAAAGGAGCTTGAAGTTTATAATATCTTATTTAAAATAAAAATGAGAAATATGAAACAAATATGTAAAAATGTTAGTATTATAGCATTACTTATAGCTGATGGTTGGCTAAAAGAATACCTACTAACTACATATTTTTACTCTTCAAATTATCTCACAATTTAAAATACCTATTATTTTGGTTATTAGTAGCATCTACTGTCAAGAATAGACATTTGAATTTGCCTCAGGGGCTCAGCTTCCTGCTCACCATCTTTACTCACATTTGCATAATTAAACAGCTCACAGAGGTGGCTTCCTAGGGAAAAAGAAGACTGTCTTCTAAGAAGGAGATATCCAAGGGAATGTAACTCTGGGGAGGTACACTGTTCTGGGTGATCATTGGAGATGTTTTTAAAAATGCAGGCAGAGTTCTAATGTTGCATCTGCAAAATGGTAAACTGTGTTTTGATATTTACTCATTTAAACTGACCCGTGCATGTGAGTTATTGTTCCTTCTTGTGCTTCTAGGTAGATGCGTGTGTGTGTGTGTGTGTGCATGCGCACATGTTTCCTGTTCAAGGATAACAGGAACAGAGAGCCTGAAAGTCTTAGGAAGATTTGTAGGTGCCATTCTCAGGATGATATATAAAGGAATTAAACTCATTTGATATCCGTTAGGTAATATTATTTGCTATTAATTCACTAATGCCCCAATACATGTACTGATGTTCGGGCTATTACATGATTGCCTGTTGGGGCGAGACAGGTTTAGACCACACCCCGTGAGCAAGTGTAATGTTTCCCTTGACTAGAGTAGGTGGTCCCACTGTCAAATGTAACAGGAAGAGGCCAATCTGGGACAAAAGATAAGGGACTGTATCATTTCTTTGTGGGAAGTTCTGCCAGTTTGGCTTGGACTCATAGGCAAAGAGACATTATAATCAGCAGCGGAGTGACCCAGCCCCTGCCTTGCAGAATCGGGTTGGGAGCAAGAGTGGAAGCCCGTCTGCTGGTGAGCTCTGCAGGTAGTGTGTGGTAGCAACACCAGGCATTTCTTGTGACATTCTTCCTTCCCATTATCCCACAAATTTCCATGAGTTTTCAAAGTTCCAGCCTGGTCTCTGCTATGCTTTGAGAATTCAGAACAAGGGCACTCCACTGTCCAAGCAGGCCACAGAGGAAGCTGTACCACTGAGGCAAAGCCCAGCTGGGGGCCAGGGACAATGTGCTCAGGAGAGTCACAGGGGCAGAGGCAGCAGAATGGCATGACTAGGAGACACATCAGAAGACCAAGGCCCCTTCCCGAGCACACATGGCAGCACCCTTGGACACTTGTCAAGGTATAATAACTTGGAAATCATTTGGGGAGGGCTTTTCAACAATTGGACTGTTGGGTACCTCTCATAACATTAATGTCTCATTATTTACCAAAAATGTGATTTTATTTTATAGTCGTGAATTGGTAAGGACCAGCTGTCTGGATATACCTCTCTTGGAAGAAACAGAAGTCTAAGATTGAGAGTCATGACATTGTCCTTTATTGCTCTGCAGCAGGACTTCTCAGCCTTCTTTCCCTTTCACGCAAACTGACCAGCGACCCACTCCTGGTGCAAACAGAGCAGGTGAGTGAGCTCTGGTCCAAGCCTTTCCTTGTCTCCTCGAGAACCGCAACTGTATTTTCCTGATGACCGGATTAGATGCAAGTGAGTGAGAATACTGTTTTACAAGTATCCCTGAATGCACCTGGATGTTATAGAGAGGTGACTTCTGGCATTTTAATACTAGTAACAAATTCCTTGTGCTGCAGCCCACAACTGGTCCATCTTATAGGCAAAGGAAGTTGAGGACAAAGGAGAAGAAACAAGTAAAGACCGCGGCTGACGGACTGAAGGAAGAAGGACAGGGGTGCTCTGAGCACTGGAGGAGTAAACGCCAAAGATGCTTCTGCGTCAAGGACTGGTCCAGCAAACACAAACCACTGCAGGCATTTCAGCCGGGTGAAACATAATGCAGGCACTGGGAAGGCAGAGGCTTCAAACAAGGGGTGGCAGATAATGGAAGGACCAGCAACAGCGGGCAGCTGCTGCCATCCCGGAGCTGGGCGGCCACAAGGAAGAGCAGGCTAGTGGCAGCTGGGGACCCAGGCCACCTGGTGGAAACAGGAACCAAGGCAAGTTCACCCAGCCAGGGTTGAGCCAAGGAGATGCTCCATGGTGGCCAGAGACGACACAAAAAGCTGGGAGAGATAGCCTGGCTCTTCCCGGCCACCTGCCACCAACCTCAACCCAACTCATCAGGGCTTGGAGGGTGAGGGAGCTGGGTGGTGGCATCCCCTGTCATGAAAAACAGAGCAGGGGAGAGCAGGAAGTGGTTCTAAGAGTGGGGCACAGATTCCCAGTTAAATTTGAATACCAGATAAACAATGAGTAATTTTTAGAGTAATTATGTTCCATGCAATATTTGATACACAATTATACAAAAATTTATCCATTGTTTACCTGAAATTCAAATTTAACTGGGCACCCTGTTTCTTTGCTTGAAAATCTGGCAGCCCTCTCTGGGAACAAACAGGGAACCAACTGGCACATGTGACAATAAATGCTAATATGGGCTCCAGAGCTCTCCTTGGCCCAGAGGGTCACACCCATGAAGGAAAGGGTGTAATTCTGCAAAACACTAAAGGTTCATTGCAAGAAAAAATGAAAATGATGGGAGGAAGGGAGCTAAGGAGTTAATAGATCAGAGTCTTCCAAATATTTCATAGGGAAGATCAAGGACAGAATGATCCCCACAGATGTCAGAAAAAGAACCCCCAGACTGGGGGAATGGACCGTGGATTTTCACTCAAGAATTCCCCACAATGAGTCACGTCCCTGACTGGAGTCTGAAACCAATTAGAGGCGAAAATATGCTTGGCCTCAAAATTCAATCAAAACTAAAAATAGAAGACATGAGTTTTGAAGTATGAGAAAGAGTAGGCTTTGACTGGGGTCTCTCTTCACCTTATCGTGCTGTGCTGGGAACTGGGAAGGAATTGGAGAAAAACACTGGCACACTCCAGATCCCAGGAGAGTCCTAGGAGCTTGGATCAGTGGCAAGTTCCGTTCTTGGAGAAGGAAATTGTGCGGAGATAGTTGCTGACTCTGGAGTATTGGATTGCCAATGGATCTGCTGCCAGCTGGGCTTTCTTTGGGCTTATCAGACGCTCCTAAAACAACACACACACACACACACACACACACACACACACACACACACCTAGAAGCATTGGAAAGAGCGCACACTGTCTACCCAACCTTAACTGGCAGTGTACCTCCCCCATTAGGGAGCAGCTGGAGCACCCCAATCCCCAGGCCTCTCCCCTCTATCAATAACCAAGGTCTTGAAGCAAAGGGGGCCTCAAACACACTTAAAACAGTTCCGGAGGATTGATTCTTCTTGGCGGCAGCTGAGGCTGGACTGTGATGAGAAACCCATAGCATCGGTGTTCAGGAGGGAGCTATTTCCTCATGGAAGACGTTCTTCTAAATATTCCATCCACATGGTTTCCAGTCACAGACACGTGAGTGAAGAAGAGCAGACGTGGCTGACTATTCCAGAGAGTTATCTGGTCTGGCAGGAAGCTTTCTTGCCTACTCCATTTTTGCACAGGAAAATTCAAATTTTGCAAGAACTTTAATGACCAGGAAGCAATGTGGGCAACTTGCTCACACGACCAAAGGTTAAAAATGGAGGCTGCCCGCAGAGGACATACACTCTAGAGGAAGACTGGTCTTCAATAACGAAAGCTGCAGGCTGAGAGAGCCATGGGCGGGGAGTCAGACGTGAGGGTGGTGCAGGGTCTGTGCAACTTCAGGCAATGGTTCCGGGACAAAGAACGTTAGGAATAGGGTCTCCCAGATTGTGATACTTCCCTCTGACTCCAAACCGTCTTAGCAAAACAATCCCACTAGCCAACGATTCTGCAGAGCCTCCTCCTGGGGCTCCCTCCATGTCTGCGTCATATCCAAGTGCTGCTGCTGCTGCTATTACTACCCAGTCCTTGGAAGCAAAACACACGTATACCCTAAATCCACATGCCCAGTACGGCAGCCACTAGCCACCTGTGACTGCTGAGTGCTTAAAATGTGGCTAGTACAACCGAGGAACTGGATTTTTAAATTTTATCTTATTTTAATTAATTTTAAATTAAGACTGATACTCAATTATTGGAAAACCTTGAAGTATCTTTGGAACCACTTTGGTATATGAATCTAAGTTTTCAACTGTAAATTTTATAAAAATTTAAATACAGGTCTAGTATTTCTGATGAAAATTTAGCATCTGCCTTGAGATGTATTGTAAGTGTAAAATACACAAGAGATTTCAAAGACTTAGTATGAAAAATACACAAGATCTCATTAGTGAGTTGATACTGATTACATGATGAAATGATAATATTTTGGAGACACTGGGTTAAATAAATTATGGTATTTAAATTAATTGTACCTGTTTCATGTTTTCTTTTTTTAATATGTTACTAAACATTTAAAAATGACTGCGTGGCTCACATCACATCTCTGTTGGACGGCACTGCTCTGAACTCCCGTATCCCCTATGCTGTGATCTCTATGAACTTAAACGTGCAGAACCCCCGCTCTCTGCCTAAGCATCTGACCTCGTGGCCTCCCTGGGACGTCAGATCCGAGCCGGCTTCGGGCAGACGAGGTTGGGGATCAGGATGGCCACGCGAGCTCAGAGCGGAGATGTGCTGGAAGAATTGAATTTCCTTCTCAGCCAAACTTCTGTTTCCTCCAGTGTCTCATCCCTGGTGGAAAGAGAACCTTGCAGCAGCACAGAGCAAAGACACGGAGACTTTGTGAGCAAAGTGAAGCATCATAGTTACGACAGAAGCCACTGCAGGCACGAGGAATGTTTGACTGACTCCCGGGTAGTTCACCGTGAGGGTTCTGAAGGACTTGCGGATCCCTTACCTCGGTGGGTCCCAGGGGCCAATCATTACCTTTTTCATGCTCTGAGAGAACTTACGGCCCCAGCAGAAGGGAACCTGGGGGCAACCCATGCATAGAAAACTCTGGAAGGAATGAGGGAACCAGAGAAGAGAGGGAGGAGAACAGGACAGAGGGGGCACCCAGAGGAGGGCCTGGCTCAGGCCGCACGAGGAGGGCTAGAAGGGAAAACGTGTCTGAACGCTGTCCATCATCTTCCAGGCTCCGTATGCGTTTGCGATTGTGCGTGGCTGTGATTAAGTTGTCCTCTCTCTGGCCATGCATACAGCAAGCACAACCCAGCACTTTCATTAATAATCTATAGCTCTGGCCCCCAAAGTGGGAATCTAATTAAAGTTTCTCCCAGTCTTAGCCAAAAGACAGCTGCCCGGCAATATTAGGTAATGCTTAAAAATAAACGCGGCCACACGCTCTCCTAGCTTGGTTTACACAGCTTGGTTTCACCGCGGTTTGGCGGCCAGCCCACCGCCAATGTCCACTCTCACTTTCCCAGTAATAATGGAAGCAGCTGGAATATGTAAAGCTCACAAAAGACTGTCAAAATGAGACCAGGCCTCTAATTAAGCCACACCATGTCCATCCCATTAAGCAGCAGAATCACAAAAGGGAGAAATGCTATTTATTACATGGGCCCGTGAGCATGGCGAAGGCTGGAGCGGCGTGGAACGAGCTAGCACGGCCAGCCGAGGCCTCCTTCTGCCAAGATTCCCCCCGAGGTCAGAAAGGAAGGGGCCAAAAAAATCTTAGAGATTGAAAAATTCATTTTCTAAAAATCCAGATAAGTGGCAGGGAGATCATATTGTAACCCAGAAGAGTAGTTAACAGATTAGGGTCTGTTTGTAGAACCCCACCAAGTCACGTGGCAGGAGAGGCATGCGTTCACCGGGGCTGCATTCCAGTGGGCCCGCTGCATGCGGAGGTGTTACGGGGCCGTGCGTGGACGCTGCTTAATTAGCAGTGCCGGCGAGAGGCCAAGCGCGTCTGTGTTCAGCCGTGGAGGAGAACCCGGGAGAGCCTGCCTGGAGCGCCCTGCACGCTGAGTAGCCTAGACAGGGAGGGAGTATTGGAAACTTGGCGAGCAGAAGGCGGCGATTACCGCAGACCACAGCTGCAGGCACCTCAAGCTGACTCTGAGGTGAGTGACGCAGAGCCAAGCCCAGCTCCCGCCCAGAGGGGCCGGCGCAGGCCGTGAGCTTAGGTAAGCAGGCACACCTCTGCCTCTCACCACTTCTCCACTCCGGAGGGAGACGCCAGATCCCGGAGTGCTCACGGCTCTGCCTGGAGGAGAGGCAGAGGGGCCCTGAGACCCCAGCCCCAGCAGACGGGGGCTCCCCGTAAACCTCCCGGCAGCGGCAGCAGCAGCATCCAGGGAGAGGCACATGTTCTGTAACCCTCACGGTGTGGCCCTGCCACAGCACTGACGGGAAGTGGGTATCTCGGCGTATTATGAGAGCCTTACCCATTTGATGGTGCTTTTAAAACATTTTAAAGGTACCAAAAAAAAAGTGTATCCATTTTTTAAGAAAGGAATAAAAAACAAAAATTGTCTGGAATCCCGCTACACATAGACAATCGCTAGTAAATTTTGTATAAAGCATGCTCTTATGATTTGTATTCACTGTTTTTAGCCTACTGTTTTCATTTCAGAACATTATTCCACACCATTGAGTATTTTTCAGTATTGTCTGTTATAGATGCCTAATGCTCATTTTTTCAGATATATATACATTCACTCATTGGGTTTGAAGCAGACTTTATATCAAACATATGCGTGTATTTATCTTGATGTCAGCAGATTTCATTGCTAGAAGAATTTCTTTTGTATCATTTCTTGTGTTTTTCCTCTCACTGTCACCTGTGCCGTCAGACGTGCTGCGTGGCCCTGCGTTTCTGCAGCTCTGTCTTGCTGACACTAAATATCTGCATGGAGCCACGAGTCTCACTGGCGGCTCCCGGCCCAGGACCGAGCGAGGCAGGTGCGCTCTGGGGAGAGGCTGGGCTGAGTCCGCTGGCTCAGACTTGAGGACGCCCTCGTGGCTTTGCAGACCTTCCCTGAGGCTGCCCGGGGGTGTAGGACACATCCGCCCGGTCTCCCTCCCTCTGTCCTGCACCGGGGGCCAGACTCCCTAAACAGTCTCACCCGGGTTCCTCTCCACTTTCCCTCACAGGCATCTTCCCTAATAAAGGTCTAGTGTACTCTATCTTTTCTTTGCACCTGCTTCTTAGGGGACCTGGGGCAGCACTGCCGGTGCCACTCCTGGGCAGACACACACCCTTGCTCTCCCCTCTGCAGGGCAGCCTCTGGCCCTGTGCTGCCGCCTGGTTTCGGGGTACCCTGAGCTCTCATCACGTGAACACGTCGCAACTCCCAGGCCGCTGAACATGCGGGCCCCTCCCTTCCATCGGCACGGTGGCTACCGAGGCTGCATTCCTGGGGTGCCCGGCAGCCCCCCCTCTGCTCTCTGTGAGCCCTTGGCCGAAGCGCGCGTGGGAGGCCAGAAGCCAGCAGGTGAGAGTGAAGTGGCGTGGCTGCGTTCTTTGGAACAAATCCTTCCCGAGTTCTGACGAAGCTCCACGTTGCCGAGAAGTCCCAGGGGACCAAACGCACATTCTGGCTGTGACTGTGACGCCCAGAGAGGACAGTCGTGCTGCCGCTTTCCCCATAAAACGTGTCTGGCCACCCTCAGACTCTCAGGGAGCCTGAGGCTCAGAACGGGGACCCACATTCCTGGGACGGGGCGCACTCTGGCCGTGCAGCCTGGAGGCCGGTCACCACCATCAAGTGCGGGAAAGGACGCGTGAGAAATGGCTGCAGAGAAGAGACCAGAACCCAAGCCGTGTGGCAGAAGCTTCACAGAAGCAGTGACAGAGCCACACAGAGGGCACTGTCCTTGCGGGACCAGTGCTACAGTGAAGACTGGGGCGAAATAGGGAGTTTAGCAGATCCCTAATTGTGACTTTAAAAAGGCTTTGTGCTGAGTAAGACACATGCCAGAGAAAAAGGTGAAGGCAGTGACACGTGGCAACGGTGCGTCCGTCATGATCTGCCCCAAGAACACTGTGAGACCCGGGAGGGGGTGAGAAGGGCTGAGCCCCCTCGTGGTCACTGCAGGCTCCAGCTGAGACGGTTCCGTTCGGGGATGAGGGTCACCGTGTGTACAGGGCTGGATGTTTGAATTAATCTGACAGCGATACTCCCATCACTGCAGAGCTAATGACCCAAACGCATGGCCCTGAGTCTCTCACCGTCACGGAGGCTGTACTTACGGACAGTGCCGGGGGCCAACATCCTGCTCGCAGCGGCCCAGCTGGCCGAGCAGACAGAGAAGATGGAGCTCTGCATACCGTTTCTCAACAGATGGGTCTTGAAGGAACCTCGTGCTTACACCCTTCTGGAATGAACCACAAGGTGTCACAGGGGCCTCTCTGAAACACACAAAGGTGGCACAGCACACACCGACCCCAGCTGAGCCCACAGCGACCAGTCGCCTTGGCTTCTGCTTAGACAGGAGCTGCCGCCCATGCCCCCTGGCTGAATGCTCCTCCTAGAAGCTGATCAGGACCCCTGGGGAGACAAACAAAGCTGTCACCTCGTCACCTGGAGTCACACACTGTTAAGCCCCCTGGTCCTGGGCTACAAGTGGACAAAATGGCAGAGAGGATTACTTCGTTTAATTTCCCGACATCCTCTGGATTAACTTAATAGAAAAATCCTCATGTGAAGCTCCCGGAAAAGTAGCTTGCGCCCTGAACTTGCACGGGATCTATGGCTACATCCTCTGCCCTGTTTACGCACGCAGAGCCATCCGCATCTCGTCTGTCTCAGTCACCTCTCCCTGCCCTGCCCTCCTCCACGGGGCAGCAGCGCTTGTGATCCCGTCCACGCGAAACAGCGCGATCCCGGCCGGGGCCTCCAGGCGCTGGACACGACAGAGAAAAAGACGTGACAACATTCACAGCACCGCAAAGTTTGATTTTCGTATCTGACGTCTGCCTCTGGATGTTCTGCTAAATGTCTTTCTTCCCCTCTGTTCATAAATCCTTGTAACAACTTTATTTGGGAATTAATCCAGATTCCAATTATTCATTGAGTTATAGTTTCTCAGCGGGTAAGTTCCTCCCTCACTGTAAGTCACGAAGCTTTGGAAGGTACGTTAACACCTTCTGGCCGCTGGAATGACAGGGAGGCATTGCCAATCCTCACGTTTCAGAGTTATTAATGTATCTTAAAGGTGTTAATGTAGCTTAAAAGGGTTTCCAAATTAAAACCAGGGTGAAACTGACTACTGAGAGAATCCAGTTTATGCTGTCTTTATAATATACTCTGTGTAGCCCACAGAGTATGCCACGGGCTCTCGGCATATGTGCAGATCGGGCATCCCTCCCAGAGCAGGGCTGCACAGTGGTCAGGACCCCCACGCTGGGGTCACGCTTTCCTGGTTCAAATCCTGACCCCATCCCTCACTGGCTGCGTGACCTTGGTCAAAGAACATGACCTTTGTGAGCCCTGGTTCCCTCATTTGTAAAATAGAGAAAACAACACCCGCTTGGGCCGTCGTGAGGGTTAAACGATGTGATACAAGAGAGGCTGAGGGTGGTGCCCGGCAAACAGCTGGCGCCCACTGACAGCTTGCTGTGCCAGGTGCCACGCTCGGCACTTGCATGTGTCGATTCATTGAACCCGTCAACCGCTCTGGGATTGGACGTCATCATCCCCGTGGGCAGTGACCACGCAATGCACATGGGTCATTAGCTGCTGACTGTGACACCTGGCACACAGTCACCTGCTGCTGGTCACTCTGTCCAGATTTCAGCCTCCACACCCGGGGGCTCTGGGCGGGGTCAGTCAGGTGACCCTGGCTAAGCCAATCAGAGTGTCTCGCCAGCATCGCCCCAGTGACGGGTCTGCCAGTGGGCACAGGACCCCGTGGGAACTGGGACTTTCGGGAAAGAGCCTGCCCCCCTTTCCTGCCAGAGGGAGCTGGGAGGACGTGAGGCTGGAGTGGGAGCAGTATGGCGGAAGGCCCGAGAGTGAGCCAAGCTGGAGGAGAACCCGGCCCTGTGACATCCCGCGGAGCCACCTGATGCTGGCCCGACCCTGGGCTTCCCCACTCCCTGTGCCCGTCAACTCTCTTTCGGGTGAAGACGGTTTAGTTGGGGTTCCTGCCCATGTGACAGATTGAGTCCTCCTGAGTACCAAAATGTAAAACATGTAATTATGAGGTGTATCTCAGAGAGTGACGACCTTTCCTTCTCTCCCCAGGTTCCTATCCCGGCCCTACCCAGGGCTCCCTGGGGAAGCAGAGGAGAAAGCTCCAGCCCCCAGGTGTGTCCCTCACGCTCTTCGTCCCACGGGCGGGACACAGGCTCGGCCCAGCTCTCCCAGGGGAGTGGAGGTGCTCAAGGCAGGGCTGGGGCCTCGCCGACCTCCCCTGGCCCCTCCCACTCCACCGACAGAAAGCGGAGGGGAGCTGCCGGGGCGGGGCCAGGAGGAGGGTGGGAGCCACTGCCTACCGGGTGCAGAGCTCCCATCTAGGGGACGACAAAGTGTGGAAATAGTGGCGATGGTTACATGCCTTTGTGAACGTACTTAATGCCACTGAATTCTACACTTAAAAATGGTTAAAATGGAGAATTTTTATATTATGTATAAGCTACCATAATAAAAAAATAACAAGTAAAAAAACCCAAAAAACAAAAACTCAAGCTCTGCCGATGACGAGCTGTGTGACTCTGGCTGGATGGGTCTCAGGACCCCTCTGGGCCTCATTTCTTCACCTTTAAATGGGGACAATAGAACCTGCCACATCATAGTCTGGTGATGATCCAGCGAGCCAAGGCCCAGCACATGGTGACAACACTGTAAACAGTAAGCACCAGAGAGGCCCAAATCCTCAGCCGTCCAGCCGAGGCCCGCGAGGTCACCTGAGTGATGCAGAGGCAGGGGCCAGGCTCCCCAGAGCAGCCACACAGACCCCCCGCCCAGTGTGGCCTGCAGGCCAGGACAGGGATGTCCGAGCTCATCCCAGGCCACCTGCCCATCTGCAGGCCCTCCTCCCCGGTGCCGGGGTGGCCAGCCGCCTCTGCACCAAGCCTGTCCCACGCCGGCTCCTCCTCCACTCTCAGCAGCCAGGCTGCTGAGGTGTGCTTCTGAGGGCAGCTCTGAGAGATTACCTGGGAGATTTACCTGCATAGTACGACAACCTTTGCTCACAGCGCATCACCTTCCGGGCCACCTTCCCACAGCTCAGCCACTGTTTTTTGTGCTCATTCATTTCCTCTAAAAAATCATTTACCACCCCTCTAAAATTCTCTACAGCCCCTCAACCTCCCCCTCCCCTGCGAGGAGAGTACACAAGCCTCCACCCTCTGGCCCGTTTTTGAGTCTCACACTTGCGGGACTCCCCGGTCCATATGCATGCTAGGAAATGGGAAAGCCTTTTCTTCCTGTTAATCTGTCTATTGTCAGTCACGTCAGGGAAACTTCAGAGAGGGCGGAAGGGAAGCTTTCTCTCCGTCCCTGCAGACGCTCTTGCTCTGTTCCATGTGTTCCCCCAAACTTTGATACCATGTCCAAGACAGAGGTAGAAGTTTCAGTCTTACTAAAGACTAGTTCTTTTAAAGAATAGAATCCACTTCTGCAATCTACTGGGCAAGGTTGGCTCAGACTCTCGATGTGATTGGCTGACGTGCACCCTGGGAGGAGAGGCATTGGTGGCACCGTCTCTGGACCCATCTCCCACAGCTCATGGTGATGGTCTTAATCTCCTTTCAAAGCCAGGTAGATTTCCATTGAGAGCGTGTGCCAAGGTTTATTCAACCAGTCTCCCGTGTCTCAGCGTCTAGACTGTTTGCGATCACACGTACTGCCCTAGTGAACAGGACTGTGCGTGTTCCTTTTTGGAAGAGCTTCGCTGGGCCAAGGGGTAAGCGCGTGTGTTTCCTAGGGCGGCCATACTAAAGCACCACAGACTTTTGGTTAGAAACAACACACACTCATGCTCTCACCGTTCTGGAATCTAGCATTCCAAAATCAAGGAGTCAGCAGAGGTACACTGTCTAGGAAAGTTCTAGAGAAGGATCCTTACTTGTCTCTTCCGGTTTCTGGTGTTGCCAGCAACCCTTGGCGTTCCTTGGCTTGTGGACGCGTCACTCCAACCTGCCGCTGTCACCGCATGAACTTCTCGTGTGTCTGTGTCTCTCTCACAAGGACACCACTCACGCTGGATTAGGATCCACTCTAATGTGGCACGACCTCACCTTACCTCCATTACGTCTGTGGAGACCCTCGAGCCATACACAGGCTGCAGGTGGGCGTGAATTCCCGGGGTGCGCTTTTCAACCTGGTAAGTAAACACATACATGGTCCCCCCATGGAGCTGCAGCATGCTGCTCTCTCCTAGGCAGCACACAGGAGCTCCTGTTTCCCCGTAGCCACGGCAGCACAGCATGTGGTCAAGCTTTCGAATTTCTGCCAGTCTGATATGTAAAAAACAGTACTTCGGTCTTTTATTTTTATTATAGATGAAGTTGAGCATTTTTTATGGTCCATGTATTTGTATTACACATTTTGTGGGGGAGAGGTCTGTTTGTGTCTTTTCCCCTCAATTTTTCATATAGAACTTGTATGGGATTTGCCCTCGATATTTTTCTGCGGTCCGTTTTTATGTGCTGTGGTTAGAAAGAATCATGGCTCATGTCAGCTTTGCTGATGCCCCAGAGCCCCCTCTGCCGTGTGTCTCTGTGACGTGTCTCAAAAACACGGCCGCTCGGCTTCAGACGTTTGCTGGCTGTGTTTCCCTCCTCCAGCTGTAGCTGGACCTTCTCTTTCCTGGTTCTCAATTGCCCCTTTTCTGCAAACTGTTTATCCCACTTCCAGAAGTTTCTCCTGGGCATGGGGCCCTGTACTGGAAGAAAGCCCTGGCAGGCAGTTTTGAGAGGCAACCGGGTCTAGACAGCCCCAACTCCTCCAAACTTTACCAGGGACAAGCGCAGCCATCGCTACCAAAGCCGGCGACGCCCCTCAGCTGCCACTGCCGTGCTCAAGTCCGCTTTCTGTGCTTCAGGGTGGAAACTCGTCGGCTGCCTTGGGGTCTTTCCTTCTCCGCCCGTCGGATGCCCTGCTGCTCCCCTCTGCCGTTTTCCTACACAGACACACACGCATACTGACACAAGCCTTAGGGCTGGTTGCTGTGTCCCCATCTGCCTCTATTCTGAAGTTCCTAAGATGCCTCCTGACTGAGTTTTATTGCCATGTCATCCATGGCTTTCTGCTTCTCTCTCTAGCTGCTCTGTCTATTCTTGTGGGGGAATTCAGAAAGATTCCAAACTACACAACTGCCAGTGCGATAATGGTCACCTGTCTATCCTCAATTTTTAAGAATGTTTTATATATTAGTGAAATTGACCCTGTGTCTCTGATATATATGGCAACTATTTTCTCCGTACTGTTGGAGAAACACCAACATCCCACAGCCCCACACTGGCCCTCGATGGCCTGTCAGGTCCCCGAGACCAGGGGCCAAACCCCTGGGGAGGGTCATGAAAGCTGTGGAAAACTACGATGAACAAAACGTCTCTTGCCCCCAGGAAGCCACAGTAAGAGCCCCTGCCTTGGACTGGGGGTCTCTGGAGGGCAGGGGCTGGGTGTTTCCCCTGCAGAATCCTTTCTCCCCCACACAAGGACCTAGGGGCACCCAGAGAAAAACCTCCCTTACACCTTTCCCTTCCACTCTCCCAGAAACTCCATCCAGTTTGCCCAGGGATGCTCCAGGCCAAGCCCCCCACACACGGTCCACGGGACCACCTGCCTTAAGAGGAAGCCCAAGACACTTGGCTGAGCGAGCCTGGGAACAAAAGGGACTCCTCAAAGACGCAACGTCCCACATCTCCACTCGCAAAGTAATTTTGAGGAGAAGGAATTAGCTGCCCCGTGCTGAGAAATGAAGAGAATGACCAGGTATGCCCGCCCCAAGGCCGGTCCCTGTTCCCTCCGGAGGGAAGTGGAGACCTGCGCGGTGCCACAGCGCCCCCTGCTGGGGCAGCCTCAGAGCGCACCGGCGGCCCCCATCGCACCTGTCCCGCTGGGCCTCTCCCCTGGGCTCCCCAGGGAAGAAAACTGGAAATGGCTGTTCCAGGACTGCGTTCCCTCTGGAAAAGTTAAGCCTAATGCTTGCTCTCCACTGTCAAGTGTTTAAAGGGCATGTCTTAACACCCTGCGTTAATAAGGTCACGGGGCATCCCACCCTGGCATTCACCTGGCTGCTTTCATGCAGTTAACGACGATCACCATTTGTTTGCTCAGGCACTGGGCCAGGATTAGTCCAATTCAACGCTCACGACAGCCTTGCAGGGGCCCAGCTGTTACCTTAATGTGACAGGTGCAGAGCAGGCTCAGAGAGGGGCGGAGGGTCTTGCCCGGGGTCAGTGGCCAGGGCTCTCCAACACTCTACTGCGAACCTCACAGGAAACATCTGACGTTCTGCTTTGATTCCTACAAAATACACCATGAACGCTGTTTGGGTTTCCAAAATTGTTACATTTCTTTTCCCACTGAATATTGACTTTCTTTCAAGCAACCAGTTTTCTAGTGTCTTTAAGAAAGTATAAATCACCCCCTTGAGAAAGTTGATTGATCACATACTATTTGCAGGAGAGCTGGGCTGGGCTCTGTGGGAAAAGTCAGGTGTGGGAGGCACACATTCACCCAAGGGGACTTTGGTGACTGACACAAAGCTGTGCTGAGACATTCTGAGCTAAGAAACCAAATAAAATCCACAGTTCACTGCCAAGTGTGTGCCGCCGGTGCGCAGCCTGGATTGGGTTTGGGGGTCACTGTGACACAGATGGGCTCAGGCACAAAGGGTGCCAGGACTGGGGGAGCCCTGAGCAAGGGAGGGCAGGAGGGAAGAAGGGACAGGGAAATGCTGGTGACTGGGACCCTGATGAAGCACACGGGACATGGCAACCAGGAATCTGGGGAAATAGTTTGACAACAACCTTCATTTAGCGCAGGGGTACCAACAGGTGTCACCTTGCATACCAGCTCTGAGCTTTTGGTAGGCAGAGGCTGGAGCTCTCTGTCGGGGAGGATTCTGAAGCCATGCCCAGTCCCCATGGGAAAGAAGGCTGTGATCGATTAGCAATGTCTGCCATGGTCAGTGTCTAGGGCGGCTGCAAGACCCAGGGAATGAGCAGGAAAGTGAGCACCTGTAGTCAGCGTTCATTTAACCAGCATTACCTGAGCGTCTGCCATGTTAAGTGCTCACAATACTACAAGCTCCCCGGAGCTTACAGAATTGAAATACCACTAGAAATCAAAAGCACAATGAATACATTCCAACTTGTGTCATTAGCCAAGACACGTATCTTTGCTAACAAATAACGGGTGTGAGAAGGAGCTTTAAACCATGTCATTTTCCTAGAAGCCAACTCTGTCCTAGGAGGCCACGGTCACTGCTCCCAGGTTCCCCCGCGCCCTTGCTCTTCTTCCACGCTTCATTTGTAATCCCTTTGCTTCTACCATGGCCATCATTTTTCACAGCTGTTCTTTATTCCCCCAAACTTTCTCTAATATTTATGTGCCCTTAGCTCCAGGGCCTTTCTGAAGTTTTGCAAAAATGTTCTCTTTTATTATTCACTTGTGAACACAAGCATTAGTAAAAGAGAGGAGAAAAAAGAAAGAGAAATGTTCTATTTTTGAAGTTTGAATTGTTAAAGTTGTCTAAGATTTGGAGGAAAAATATCATCATTAATTTCATAATATTAAAAGAAAATATGTTTTCACCCATAATCTAGAGCCCTTTAACCTTGAATAGGCCTCATTATTTCTACATTCCCTTCTGACACTTAGCCATAAATCTAGTCTAGAACCTGATATGTAATAACCAAGAGGTATATGCAATATTATTTCCCATGGTTTTTTGAAAAGTTATTTCGTAAAGACTACTTTTATATAAACTTTATATTTATGAATCTAATAGCTTCAAAACCTTCCCTTCAGTTGTGCGACGATGACATGTTTAACCCTTTACCTAACAGACACTGAGGGCATTTTAAGTGGTTTAGCTATTGGACCTTACGCTGCTGTGCCATTTGTAGCTGCAGCTTATTCCCTCCTTTGTAATGGCTTCCTCGGGATGACTTCCAGGGCCAGAACACCAAGTCCAAGGCTAAGACGCTATTGGTGCTCTCATCATGTGTTGCTATCTTGCTTCCCAAAGTGACAGCATCGGAGACATGAATGTCCCTTTAAATCAATAGTCCAATGGCGGCACCGCCAAACTCCACTTCCTCCAAAGGACAACACATCAGAATTATTAAGCATGTCTACTTTGCTGAGAGTTCAATGCCTTAGGAATGAAAAATGCAACCCTTTCCCTCCCTACCTATCCTTCTCACCCCGCTGCTGGCTTCTGCCCAAAGAGGCAGCCACTCGTGTTCTGGGGCAGTACAGGGTGGTTTCCACCCTGAGCACGAAGCCCAGGAATCCAGGCCACAAGGAAGGCTGGTGCAAGGTGGGCCTATTACTGCAGCTGCCCCCCTGCAACTCTGACACAGACCCATGTAGGCAGCAAACTCTGCTAGAAGCCCTCATCCTTTGTGGCCCCAGCTCCCGCTGCCTCCTTCCTGGTGAACCAACTGGAAATCTTTCTGTTGCCTGCGAACTTGCAACTTCTAGTCTGCCTGCCTGCCAGGGCTCAAAACCCAACGCACTTCGTTGCTGGGAATGATCTGTGTCTTCTTCTCTTTGCAGGTTCCTCAGGTGCTAAAGGTGCATTCCTCTCTCCCGCAGATAACCTTCCTGCACGGGAATTCTGGGGGCTGGTGACACAGTCCCCACAGCACAAGGCTCCCCTGCTATCCCTGGGGCCCCAGACCATGCTGTCACCAAACTGGGTGTAGTAGGTTATGCTGAGTGTCTTCCACTTGTCTCTCCCATCCTTTCCCCACCCTGTCCTCCCCATTTGCCCCAGAAGGCCACCTGTATGGGCTACTGCTGCAGACTTCCTGCCGTCCCTTCTGGCTAGGCTCAGCCAATGGGAATCGCAGCAGGGGATCAGAGGGAGAGAGGAGGGGGAGGTCCTCCCACTCTTGCTTCCTCCCCCGACAACCTGTCTGGCCACTCAGTGGAAGGTCAGAGCCTCAACCAAGCAGTCTTTGCTGGGCTCTGGTAAGTGTGCCCTCCATTTGCGTTATGACAATTCACCCACTGAAAGTTTACAATTCAGCATTTTTAGTATAATCAGAGAGTGGCATAAACATCACCACAGTACAAGTTTAAAATATTTTCATCACTCCCTCTCTTGACCAAGGGAACCCCAGAGAAAGCTTAAAACAGAGTTGCTGGCCATGAGGAGAAGGGAGGTTGGACATGTTTCATTACACTCCCTCCCTTTTGGAGTTACTCTTTGTAATAATAAGATACTAAATAATTAATAGGACCTAAGGCCACGCAAGGCAATGGTTAAACCACACCTGCAGGCTATCAATTCACTTAGGTATATGTCCAGTAGCTTGTCTCTAATTGACAGGCTTCCTTATCTTAACTTAAAACATTCCAAACCTTTAGACAAAGCTTCATTTCTTTAACCAACTACAAATCAAAGAATCTTTAAACCTACCTATACCTGTAAACCTCCCCCACAAGATGTTCTGCCTTGTTGGGCCAGACCAATGTACACCTTGCATGTGTTGATTTATGATTTTACGTGTAATTCCTGTCTCCGTGAATGTATAAAACCAAACCGTAAGCCAATCACCTCCAGCACATTTTCTCGGGACCCCTTGAGGCCATGCTCTGGGCCACAGTCACACATATTCAGCTCAGTATAAACCTCTTTAAATTACTTACAGAGTTTGGGTTTTTTTTTTTCTGTTAACAGAGAGAAACTGAAAGGAAAGGCAAAAGCTTTATATTTTATTACCTTCCATGACACTTTCCCCCGACTTTTGAACAAGGGGCCCTGAATTTTAAATTTTCTCTGGGCCCCACACATTACATAGCCAGACATTCAGCAGGAAACAAATCAAAGCTTCTTTCCTGAGGGGTCTAGTGTGGGGCAGCAAAAATAAATATGCGAATAAATAATATACAATATAATGCTTGCTATTAATAACAATTAGTACTGTGCCGAAAACCAAGAACGCCAGAAAGACTAGAGCAAGTTGGCTAGAGCTCACACCCATATGCACACACAGAGGACAGGAAAGATGTGACCATTATAATTGTTTTCTTGTCTCGTTGACCAACCTCCTTCTTAGACCAGAAATTGTGAACCAAAATAAAAATTTAAGGCTCGCCGCCCCCACCGGCTGACTGAATGGACCCCCTGGTGACCAAAGGAACATCCTAAAACTAAATTGCCTGCCAGGAGGAAGGAGGTCAGACATGCCTCATTATAGCCCCCTCCCTTCTTGGGGACGTCCTTTGTGACCCACTGACAGGCCTAAGGGTAAGCAAGTCAAACCTGCAGGTCCTCAATTTGCACAACAAATCTATGTCCAGTGGCTTATCTCCGATAACAGCTCCTTATGTTAAAACATTCCAAGCTTTTAGACAAAGCTTCACGTCTTTAACCAATTACAAGCCAAAGAATCTTTAAGCCCACCTATAACACGTATCGGCCCACCTTTTTGGGCCAAACCAATGTATGCCTCCCACATACTGATTTATGACTTCACCTGCAACCCGTCTCCCTGAAATGTATAAAACCAAACCGTAACCCAGCCACGTGAAGCCCGTCACTTGCTCAAGGCTTCTTGGGAGTGCCCGGGGTCATGGTCCTCAAATTTGGCTCAGAGTAAACTTCTTCCAGATATTTCAGAGTTTGGATTTTTCCGCCCACAAAATGTTGTTACCAAGTAAGCTTGCCACTTCTTGTTTACCAAGACAGACGAAAGTTATCTTATGCAGCTATTACAGTTTTTCTTAGATCTGGGAATTAAATGGTATAACTTTTGACTGACGGGAAGGACTTTGGGTTTCAGGAGCTTGAGCAGAAGAGCTTCCACAGCAATTTTTGTTATTTAAAAATGTATTATATGGAAGTAAGTCTTCTATGTACCGGGGGTCTCCATCGAGCGCTCTCAAAGAGGCCACAAACCCCTCCTTTCCCCGCGCTCCCGACGCGGCTTGCGGCCAGGTCCTCCAGAGCACCGAGAGGGGGGCGGCCAGAGCGGCGGCGCAGTCCCTTCCCAGCCGCAGCGAGGTCTGACGACGCCCCGGAAGTGACGGCGCATCCGCGTACGGGCGCCTGCCGGCGACGGCGGGTTTAGACGTCATCGCGGGCGCGACGCCGCGAGGGACAGTCTGGAGTCCGGCCGTCGGTTAGGCGCGGCGGCGAGCCCGGCTGGGAAGATGCCAGTGGCGGTGATGGCGGAAAGTGCCTTCAGTTTCAAGAAGTTGCTGGATCAGTGCGAGAACCAGGAGCTCGAGGTAGCCATTGGCGTCACGTTGGGAGAGTGCGCGGGGTCGCCCCGGGTCCCGGGCGGCTCCGGTTTCCCGGGTAACGGGGCCTGGGGCCCGCGGGGCGTGGGCGCGGGCGGGGGACGCGTGGCGCCCGGGCTGCCGCGGCCTGCTGTCGCGGCGAGGGGGATCCCGGGCCGGTTCTCCCGAACCCGCTAGGAGCTTTTATTTGTCCTCGGCTCGTGAGCCCGAAAACCCTGGGCGTCTTGGCTCTGACACCCGCTGGTCCGCCGGACGGGACAGCTTTCCCTCCTGTGGTCGGGGCGCAAGCGGGCGGCGATGTGGTTTTATTGAAGACCTCTGTGTCTTCAGCAAAAGACAGCCCCGTGCACGCAGAGGACAGGAAAGATGTGACCGTCGCCACCCTTTCCTAACTCACAGCGCCCTTCGTAGTGTCGTAACGCTCTCAAGGAGGCTTGCCGTTTTTTTTCTTTAATAAGACAGATAAGAGTTGTGTTGCAGCCATCAAAGGTAAGAGTTCTCTTAGGAAGGCACTTAAAAAGCCTCTGTGACATCAGTGTGAAAATTAAAGGAGACAACAGCCAGAAGCAGCTCACCGGTACACACCTGATGGATGTTTTCCAAATGAGTCAGGAGTGAGGAGAGAAACGTCTTTGTGCTTCAGCTGCGCTGGTGTTCTGTCCCTTACTCGTGTGCCGTGGCACTCGGCATGCTTGACGCGGTCAGCGGGGTCGGACGGCCCTGGGAATCTGTCGGAAATACTTGCTTCTCGGAATAGTAAGATCATTTGAATGAGAATTCGAGAACTGGGAAAGGGAATCCACTTAAATGTTCTTGTGTGTGTGTAGAAACTGAGGCCCCCAAGGGAGATACATCACAGCTGATGACAGATCTAAACTTTGAAGTCAAGATTTTTAGTGTTTGGTACTTCTTTAAGCTGTTTCTACATCTGTAACAGGGCTGTAAGATAGTCTTACTTTTTGATTAGCATTAATGAAATGTTCTTTTTTAATGAAAGTATAAATGAGTGTTGTTTTTGTCGTTCCTTCCCCCACCCCCCCATATTTGGCCTTCTAGGCTCCTGGAGGAATTGCTACACCCCCAGTGTACGGTCAGCTTCTAGCTTTATATTTGCTCCATAATGACATGTAAGTACCTTTAACCTAAAGCCGAGAGCAACAGGTTCCTCGGGGTTATACAGGAGTTATTCTGCCTCGAAGTGGTAGCACTGAAACACAGGCACAGTGAGCTACTGCTTTTATTGTAATGCGTATTACATCTATTTCCTATTGAACCATAGCTTAATGAATTATGATTTGTTTTACATGCTCCTTCTAGAAAACATAAATTTATTGTGAGAAACTGCAATGTCAGTAAATTCCTTTACGCCCATTGACCTTTCTCTTTTTTGCCTTTTAAACTTTCTTATGACCCCTGTTTACCTAACATCATAACGTAATCAGTAGAACAAATAAAGCTGAAAGGAAAGATTGAGTGCCAAGAGGAATTTGTTACTAACGTGTGTGAGATTTCTTGAAAGATTTTTGTTTTTCAATTTTTCCTAATTCGTGTTCATTAGGAAAAGTCAGAAAGCATTATTATGCAAAAGAAGAGGAGTCTCCTATAGCTCTGTGAGCCGTCAGTGATTCCTGATAAAATTCTGTTTTAAATTCTTCCAAACCTTTTCTTTTCATATCTTTTTAAAAACTAAACAGATTTTTATTACATATATGAATTATGTTACATTTTTTTGTAATCCCATCATCATATTTTTGTTCGAGCTTCAAAACCTTTAAAAACTCCTACCTTGAAGTTTTGGAGGCTCTGTACTCACCGGTAGGAGGGGTATAATGAGAAAAGCATTGTGTACCACACTTATCGTCAGGGAATGCTAGAGCCTTGAAAGTACATAAATTCTATTATTTTTATATCTGAATAAATTGGGCAGTCATATAAGTTTTTGTGTTTTTAGTGTGTTGCTTTAATTTAGGATTTGGATCATCAATTTAAAGAAATTCACTAGAAATGGCAAAATGTTGCATTGATAAAAATATCTGCTAGTTTACATCTTTTTATCTGGAAAACCACTCTTATTTCCTCAGAATAAATTATTATAAAACTAAATTTTACTCTGTATTATGTAGAATATTTTAAAGTATATTTCTGTTTGTTTGCCTTGAGACTTAGTAATTTTAAACATTTACTGAGATGATTATGTTTTTAATTATTCTTTGCGGTGATGTGAATTAGGAATAATGCAAGATATCTTTGGAAAAGAATACCACCTGCTATAAAATCTGTAAGTATTCTTTCAATACGTTTTACTGCTTTAATATAGTAATGATATTCACTTAAATGACAACCTTTTAAAAGTGCCTGTTTTCTTTCCCATGTCTCAAAAATAGTCATTAAACTAGTATTAAAGTATAAGAATACTTTATACTCAAATTCCTCTAATCAGAGGAATTCCTCTATCAGAAATAGAGGAATTCTATTTCCTCTAATCAGAAATTTGAATTTTCCTGGGATGGTATAGAAATCTGTGCTCACCTCTTACTTAACCAGATTTCTTAAGACATTTCTTACAAGTGCAGCTTCACCAGTTAAACAGCTCAGCTAATTTAGATGAAGGAAGGTGCTGGCAGTAGCAGCAGTGGTGATTTTCAACTGATTTATGCTGTTCCCTGTAATGGTACTTATTTTGAAACTGGTATTGTTTTATAAGAATATTCTAAAAATGATCATAGCATTAAGATTATTCTTGCTAATTAGGATTTTATATTTCTTATTGCAGATGGGAGATTAGATGAAATAACCTATAAAAAGTTCCTTCCTTCCAAAGTAAAATGAAGTAAATTTTTAATTGTAGGTGGCTCATTGTGTCTAATATGAGTGTGCAGTGAGTTTTTCAACATTCTCAGACCGTCACCAAGAATTCATCTAAACCGTTGTTCATTGTTGGTATTTAGCAGATCAGATAGTATTTTTATTCTCTCCTTTCCTAGGCAGTCTGTTAAGTAAGATTGGAATATTGCTTAGCTTCTTTGGTTAAATAAACAATTATAAATTTTTTATATATACAAAAATATATATATAAATTATCACTTTTAATGCTATTAGTGGAAACTCTACTCTTAGAGAAGCTGCAGTGTATGACATCTTAGGTTGACAGTCTCTGTTGTTAACCATTTTGCTGTTACTTTGTCCTAAATATATACATCTTTAAAAACAATGATGCTTAAGGTAATTAGTCCCTAGGCTTAATTCTCAAATATTTTTGGACTACTTTCTCAGGCTTTAATTTGCTATTTTAAGAGTCTCATGCTCTACCGACTGAGCTAGCTGGGCGCCTAACTTGCTATTTTAATAAAAATGTATATCAGACCTATAACTCAATTTTACATTACTGCTCATAGTGTTTAGAAACCTTTTTTGTAGTGATTAGGCTGAAAAAGTAATTGTATCTCTTAAAAGAAATGTTAAATTATGTTTTGATGATACAACCAGCAAGCTTTATATCATTTCTGGTATTTTAAAATAAAGTCATTGGTAAATTCGAAGAGTGAGTACCCTCAAAGGCAACAATATTTATTGCAGGCAAATTCTGAACTTGGAGGAATTTGGTCAGTAGGACAAAGAATCTGGCAGAGAGATTTCCCTGGGATCTATACGACCATCAATGCTCACCAGTGGTCTGAGACAGTCCAGCCCATCATGGAAGCACTTAGAGGTAGTGTTTCTTTGTGGTAAAAAATTAAATCAGACTAGACCTGTTCCCTAAGTGCTGCAATGTTGAAGTAAGTCAATGGTGTGTTTAAAAGGTAGATGCTTTTTGATAGGTAAATGGTGCAGTTTTCAGAATTTTTTTTTTTAGATTTGCTCTAATTGTGCTTCTTCATTTTATATTGATCGAGGTTATATTGGCAGCGAATAGCTTCATTGTTTCTTAATTCTAGATTGAAATTGCTCTTGTCAGTAAAAGGGTTTTTGCTATTAAAATGAAATCTTGTAATTCTCTAATAAGTTCAAGGTATAGGTTGGTAAAAGTGATAAAATTCGTGTATTTGAAAATAGAGAGACTATGCTTTGAACTATGTCAGCCTCAGCCTTTGATAGGTATCATCTCCAGTTTTTGGATTTTGTGACTAACTAATTAAATACTTAGATGCTCAAACTTGTTTTGTTGTTGTTGTTGTTGTTTCAATTTCTTTAGCATTAGAGGTACTGCACTGTTTTTAACTGTTCTGAAAGATTACACCCTGGTGCAACATAACACTAATCCCGCAATGAAATCTCATCCCTGGCCTCTCTCCATTCTCCTGCGCCTGACATTTGTTTCCTGTCCTGCTGGTTCAGTTTTCTATAAATTCATTCAATGATGTCTTTTCGTACTGCTATGCTCTTATTTCTTACTGTTGCCTTATTTCTATAGCGAATACTTTTCAGTGCACACCTTCTTGCTCTGGAGGGGTTGGTGAGCAGGCGTTTTTTAATAAGCACTCATCACTTTGGTAAGGGGTATCAGCTTTTCAGGGTAGCAGAGGGTAAAGATTGCTTTGAGGTGCATATAATTCCCTTGAAGCGGTAAAGCTGTGTCAGCATAACACAGAACGATGTCAGTGACATGACCGGAGGCAGCTACTGTAAATGTGAGTGAAACGAGCAGAATTGCAGGACAGGCAGGCGGGTGGGAGGGAAGGAGCGTGGAATAAGGTTACACAGGTACGGCAGGGGCAGTTCTAGACATCAGCACAGGAAGCAGCCTTAACCGCATACAGCCCCTGAGGAGGTGGTGTGGTGGTGAACTTGCATGGTACCTAGTTCAGCCTGTGATCGTGGTGGTGAGGACACAGGCCATGTGCCTGCCCCAGCGTTGTACCGCAGGTTCGTTGGCAGGCCGAGGCCCAGGGCTCCTTACTCGTTCAGCACGTGGCCCTGCATACCTTGGGTCTGTGGTTGTGTCCTTGTCAGCGCCTCCTCACCCTGGATTCACCATTAGACTGAGAATTCCTTGAAAACAGTTCCATAGAGCCACGAACGGCTGTGTGATGTAACGTGGGAGTTTGGACTCTGGATCCAGGCTTCCAGACTGCACGTCCTGGTTCTGTCACTTAACTGGAGTGAATCCTCAGCACCTCATTTGTGAGATACAATCGGAAATAGTGTTTTCCTCAGGTTGTATTAGTATCTGTGGGCACTTAGCTTGTTCTAGAGTTCTCTTGTATTCATCTGTGATATTCACGAGTATGTCCTGAGGCTTTTACAAATCTCCAATTCATGAAGGGTATGGTGTCTTCTTCCATAAAACACAGTACCCTCCCTGGTGACGGTAGCCTCACAGCAAACTTGAATTGCTGTTGAATTTAATATTTTCCTTATTAACGTAATATAAACTTGTTTTCTAGTTAAGAACAATAACTTTCTTAAATCTCTTTCCATTCTATTCTGAATTAGGCACAGCCCTGTTAGAAAACTGAAAGTGGCTTAACTGAAGAGAGGCCAGTGAAAGACCTGTTTTCACAGGAACCCAGCAGGGACTGGCTGCGGACAGCGGGCACCCCCCCCCCCGAGGCCTGAAGGGCCAGGCGAGGCACCAGTGTGTCTGGAGCCCTGGCAGAGGCGCTGTGGCTGCAGAAGCTCAGCCGGAGGAAGGCGGGAGAGGCAGAGGAAATAAATCTCCTGACCTTCCCTCTGACCTCCTGGTGAAGCCCCCACCCCCCAAAGCAGGGGAGCTCAGGTGCCACAGGTGTGCAGCACGGCTGGGAAGGGCAGAGGCAGGTTGGAAAAGACGGGACAATGACTGGCTCCGCTTCCCTTCTGTCTCCAGCACCGGCAGTGGTGGATGAGAGGCACTCGAGTATTTGTGGAACATCTGAATTTGCATCCTGTTAGGATCTCTGTTTTCACCAAAAATGTGTCCTATGAAAGGGATGCAAAAAAAAAACTTACTTACAAAAAAAAAGGAAAATAGAAGTATGATTGTAGGGTCACAATCTCTCCTCTGAAACCCTTGGAAATAGGATATGTTTTTGGAATCTTGGTTGTGTTCTTTAGAAAGGTGATATGAAACATATTACGCAACACCCCAGCAGAGTTTTGGACAGCGAGCACCCTGTAATCAAGCACATTAATAGTTCTGCAGCAAGCGAATATGTGGATGTCTGCATAGGTGGCCAAGTACCACAGATGTTAGGTACTAGCTCAATTTATTCTGCCTTCCAACATGTCATCGTAACACACGCCTTCGTGAGGTTACAGATTTCATAGCTCTTGAGGGTCACGTGGTGACCAGTCAGAACGTAGATGTTAGAGTCTTTCATGCCAGGTGGTTAACAGCAGCCTGCATGTTGCAGCTTTCGCTGAAACTAGGAGCGCTTAGCCTGTATTTTTACTTTTTTTGTCAACTTACTTTTGCTTCCCCCTGTATGTTTTTCTTGTCTTTTCCAGTTATGTCCCATTTTGCTTTTCTTCTGTCCTTCCTTCTGTTTATCTCTTCTGTTCATACTCTGTTCCTGTTCTATTTCCCACTCGAAAAGTCTGACCAGAATATTTGACCTAAAGTAAATGTTTGTAAAATATGCCAGGCTCACCGGATGAGTACAGTTTTGTGATGTATACTTTTATCTTTCTACGGAGACTCCAGAATAAAAGTGTGTTCCTTTCCCATTGTTGCCTCAGTTCTTTTCCACTGAATGTCTGTAGCCTTTCATAGAAAATATTTTTATTTCTAAGATGTTTTAAACATCTGTTTAAGTATCAGTTGTTTGCTAGAGGTTGCTTAAAAGAAGAAATTGAGTGTAAAGACATATTAGGAAGAACAGATAATGGCTCAGTGAAAGCTGGAGAAGATAAAGTGAAGAAATGTGACTTTTGGCAACTATTAAGGGACATGAGCAAACAAGGCCTAAGACTAGGGTCGTGCCCCATTTTGGTCCTAGTGATGCCATCAGCAAGCACATGTTCAATACATACGTCACTGGGGATGCTAGGCACTCTGGAGGATAAAAAGATATGGGCAATAACCCTTTCTGTCCAGACGTTTGGAATATAATTGAGAAGATGGGGGTGGGCGGAGCAATGTATACCGTGGTATACGTTGGTATAAGTGGTAAGAGACTGCTTGTTAAAGTAGAAGCGTAAACAGTAATGCTGTGAGTTTAGAGAAGGGCAGAGGTTATAGTGAGTTATAAACAGACCTAGAAATGGTAGAGAGCAGATAGGAGGGCATTTCAGGCTATGGAACAGCATAAACCAAAAGCCGGGGCTGAGAAGGTATAGGCCTTGTCTGAGAGCCAGTGGGTTTGTTTGGAGCCAAGGTTGTCTAAGGGAATTGATGTAGTTGTTTGACAATGTCCCAGGATTGGAGAGGGGATTTTCAATATATTACAGGGTTTGTTTTATATATGTACAGTTGCCTATTAAATACGGAAAGTAATATTTGCTAAGCATGTTGACAGCCGGTGGAAGAGCTGGGCTGGGCAGGGAGATAGGCCAGCTGTCTGCCACAGGGTTCAACTCTGTCTCAGTCCTTAATTTATTTACTGTGGCTATGGAAGCCTGGGAACAATCCCAGATGCCATCTCTAAGGAAGAGTTTTTGTTGCTGGTATGGTTTGGTAGTCCCTTGTTATACTCATTCATTCAGGGCTGGAATTTGGGATTTTGAACCTGAATGAAGTCAATAGTTTGATGCAGACTAGAAAGTTAGGAAGAGTGTTCTAGATATGATCCTGCATCAGAGAGCCTTCTGAGGACAACTAATTGTGCAAATAGCTTTTCTGCTCCATTCATTCCAGTGTTTGTAAGTGAAATAAAAAAGAATAAAAAATAAAATTTACATCCCTTTTACATAAACATTTAAATTTTCTTAGGGTTTGAATCTTATGTTTATTAACTTTTTTCCATCTTTGTAGTTTTCATTGTCATCTGAGATTTTTCATCTAAGAGGAAGAGTAAAAAATGTATTTGTTTATTCAGCAATATTTGAACCCCGCTTACATGCTGGGCACATACATCTGTATCTATGAGTGCAGAAATCTTGGAGTTAATCTTGTCTTGCTTCCAAAAATTGGACCAGGACAATCATGTGGTTAAACTTTGTGTTTTAAATCTCTGCTCTTTCGGTTCACTCTCTGCCAACTCTGCTCCCACGGTAGATGCAACAAGGAGACGAGCCTTCGCCCTGGTCTCTCAGGCGTATACCTCCATAATCGCTGATGATTTTGCAGCCTTTGTTGGACTTCCTGTTGAAGAGGCTGTGAAAGGTATTTTTGGCTTGCTTTTTACTTACAAAAAAAAAAGGAAAATAGAAGTATGAATTGTAGGGTCACAATCTTATCTCTGAAACCCTTGGAAACAGGATACGTTTTTGGAATCTCGGTCGTGTTTTTTAGAAAGGTGATACGAAACATATTACGCAACACCCCTAGCAGGGTTTTGGACAACGAGCACCCTGTAATCAAGCACATTAATAGTTCTGCAGCAAGCAAATATGTGAATGTCTGCATAGTTGGCTAAGAAAATGCATCTTAATTGACCTCCTTGTTCGTGTTTGGAAGTCCTTATTTCACCTTCCTTGTGAAAGGCAGTCAGTCATCCCATGTCCCTCTCAGCCCGTTCTTTTCCTGCCATTTCTGACTTGTGCCCTAGGTGCTCGCTCCCTACTCCTACCCCCTGGTTTCCACATGTGCGTTTGTATTTTTATTTCTCAGGTGATACCAGACTCATCTCTCTGCTTGCTAGTTGCTATAGAATATTGCACACACCTTGTTGCACTGTTTTACCATGGTTGACGTTTTTGATTCTCCAGCTAAAACACGAGCTCCATCAAGCACCGTATTTTAAATTTCCAGGGCCTAGCACAATTCTAGACACATGGAGGACAGATTAATGAAAGTTCTTATATTAAATCCTATTGTTACTTATTTATACCAACATTTATTTGTTTTAGCTCTTTTCTTAAAATTGTTCCATAATTTATTATCCAATGTATAACATTCTCTGGAGCCTATACTCTTAGCTGACTGCCTGGATGTGAATCCAGCTACCAGCCTGTGCCCGATGCTAGTAGCTATGTGACCTAGGACAAATCACTTGAATTCCTTAAACTTCATTTTCCACACCTGTTAAATGAAAGCTCTATATCCCACTTCACAGAGTTGTGACAATTATATAAAATCATCCCTATAAAAGCACCTAGTGTCATAGCTACAGGTAAACCTTACGTATATGAAAGCTGTTTTTGTCATCACCATCATCTTTATTATTACTGATAAGATTACAGAAGGTACCATGTAAGTTTTCCTTATGTCTGTTTTTAATAATATTGAATAGGTTAATACTATAATATATACTTTATAGAAAGCCATCTGTTAGTGATTATAACAGCCTCATAGAATAGAGTGAGGCTTTGATATATGTTTCAGAAGTATTTCAAAAATAAGCTTGCATGTTCTCTATAGCATTCCTTTCAAGTAAAAATGCACATGACACATTAAATATACCAGGTCTTCCATACAAGTAGTGTCATGTACAGGTTGTGGATCGTGTTGGATGTTTTTGTTATTTCTTAATCTGCATGTGAAATACACGTTTTTAGGTATATTAGAACAAGGATGGCAGGCAGACTCCACCACGAGAATGGTTTTGCCCAGAAAGCCAGGTAGGTGGCGCTCTTTACCCATTTGTGCAGCACTGAACTCTCCTAAGACTGCTTCAGGTTTTCAGACCTTGAATTTGAATAATTTGATATAAAATTCTGCTATATTAACAGAATGGAAATGACTCACATTTTAAATATAGCTGTAGGAGTGATAAATATAGATATAGGAAATACTCTAAATGTATTTCTTATATAAAAGACTATTTTATATAGGTGTTTCATGGTCTTTATTACAACTTAATTTCTACTAAATATTAATCTCTCATCCTTTTATTTATAGAGAGACTTCTGTGTTTATCCTTATTATGTAAACTGTTGCCTTCTTTTTTTAATTAAATGTTCAGCTGCTGCTTCCCCTTTCTCCTTGTACTCAATTCTCATAGACTGTTCTCCTATGGCTTTCACTTTCACAAAGCTAGCTTGTCTGGCCTTCCTTTTAAGGCCTTAAATTCTGTGACCTGTCAGTATCTTACTCTGAATTCCCAGCCCCTCAGTCTTGCTCTCTGAGGTGACCGTGCTTTTCCTGCCTGGCGGTTGTTCGTTTTCTGTGTCCTTTTCTGCCAGGTCTTCAGAGCTAGGCTTGATGCCCACTTCCATAAACCCTGCTGCATCTACATCAACCCAACTTTTCATCCACCTATTCTGAATGTGTATTGATTGGACATTATTGAGCACACAGTAAAAGTATCACTCAAATCTCAATGTGCTCAGCCCTGCGAGGGTACAAAGAAGGGAAGACATGGTCTCTGCCAATCTAGATGGTGAGGGAACACTAATCCAATGCAGACTATTAAAATAGAGCAAAATTGTTCTCCCGTATGAGAAATAAATGACCATAAGTACATAGTGTGTTAAAAATAGCATGTTTTGTGACAGGTTTTTACAATGATATCTGCAAATTGGGCTGTAAATTTTTTTTCTTTTTTTACTTTAGTTGCAGGGGCGCTGGATGTTTCCTTTAACAAGTTTATTCCCTTATCAGGTATGTATTTTCACACGCACAGTTTTAAAATGTGTCATTCCTAATTTTTTTGTGTGTGGTATGTATATTTTTTAATTCTAACCTTGTGAACTAAGAGATTAAACTTCATAAATTTATACTAATACATACGGTTACAAGAATGAAATTGTGGGCTCTCCCCCTGTAGCTTACCTTGAGGTGGTGGCAACCTCTGGCTCAGCTGCAGAGCCTTCTTGTCACATGGAGCAGTCATTTGGAGGAGCTGCTAGAGCTTCTCTCCAGCATGTTTATTCGGAAGGCATCCCCAGGCTGACATGTGGAAACTGAAATGTTAGACTAAATTCCTTGAGGGTGGGGTTCTTTGTGTTTTATTGTTCATTAACGATTCAGTATTCTTCTATAGCAGTGCTTAGCACAAGTCAGGCACTCAGAAGTTATTCCTTGAATTAAATGTCACATGGGTAGTGATGTTTCCAAGAAGAGCATTTGTTATCTCTTAAAAGAGTTGTTGCATGCTAAAAGTGTTTGTAACCTTCACGTAGAATACTTCAGTAACAACAACAATACAAGGGAGCCTTTGCTCCCAGTTAGGGAAAGCTATACTCATAAAGTTGTGATTTCTTAGCTTGCTTTTCAGAAATGTCCATGCCTCTAGGAGGCATGATTTTGTCTAAATTCAGGACAAATCTAAAAGTTTCCTTGTTAAAATTAAAGGCATTGGTAGGGGTCGGTGGCAGGGCCAGAGCTTTGTTACTATGGTGTCTAACTTGAAGTATGTTTCTCTCTTTAACGCACAGAGCCTGCCCCAGTTCCCCCAATCCCCAATGAACAGCAGTTAGCCAGACTGACTGATTATGTGGCTTTCCTTGAAAACTGATCTATCACCCTGAGTTCGAGATCTACCTTCAGAATCCTGTGTACTGACAAATGTAAAATTTTTATTTTCAATTTATTGGATGGATGAAGCACCTCAGCATTCCTTACTGATTATGTGATAAAATACATACATAATATAAAGTATATCTATTTTGTCCTTAAACATGCTGAATGGTTGTTGAAACAACTCGCATTTTGTAATATTTAACCATCTGGACGGAGCCTGTCAGTATTATGTGGTTAGTTCGTATTTCCTAGTGGCTTATAAAATAAGATCTCCTATTCCATGTAGACCAGTGGTTGTCAGCTGCTTTTCCCCTGTCTCAGCACATGCCACACTCTCAGGTGTACCATTGCTTCACAGTTGCAGTGATTCATTTGGAGTTTGAGGAGGACTGTCCCCAGAGGCAAGGTCTGAATTGCTAGGGATTATGAGTCACCCTCTTTGAAGAACATGCTCTCTTTTGTCCTTACCTCCTGAGAATCACTAATGTAGAATACAGAAAGATAGCTGAGGAGCAAATAGATCATTTCCGTAGTAAACCGGTTTGTTCACTTTAGATTTTTTCCAATAGTGTGAGTACATCCATTGCTGGCAGTGGAAGACTTGCCGTGAAAATGCAGCTTATTTAAGATATTCAAGAGAAGTGTTAAGTTGTAGCTCCTTTCAAAAGAAGGGAGCAGTTAAGTGCAGAATGCACTATAGGGAAAGAAGCTGTTAAGACAAGTGACGCTCTTTGTACAATTACCTTGCAGCCTCTTGGTTGCTTATATTTATCCCTCTGTTCAAGTTCTGCACTTCGGAGAAATACTAAACAAGTCTTTCATTCTTTGTGTGATAGCCTTTGAATATTTAAAGTTGTTTGTTGTGTCTTCAGGTTAAAACACCCCTTAGTTCATTTATTCTGCATTTGTTCAATAAATATTTAAGTGAATTCTTCAACTGTTTCATCTAAGGTGATAAAATACATATATAATATGTATCTAGAAATTTCACTATCATGGTCTTTCTGTGGGCACATTCTGGTTTGTCATTGTCTCAAAATACGAATTTCTTAAATAGAAATGACCTATATAGTGATACTTACATAATTCATGTTTTCACTCATTTTGAATACGTTTTACTGGCTATTTCAATTTTTCTTAACATACATGGAAATACATTTTAAATTGCAGTTTTATTTAACCGTAACAGGTAAGTCATGTTAAAACTTGTTTTACAGTTGTGGAAATGGAAATTCAGGAAGTCAGAGGATCAGTAGTAAGACAGTAATAATGTAGTTTTTTTAACTTCCAGGTGTTAAGTAAATATTGTGTCCACAGTTCTTGTTTTAAATAGCAGATTAGAATCAACTCAAATGTTCGTCAATAGGATTGGTTGAATAAACAACAGTGTAAAGTGTAGACTTTGCAGTTGTAAAAGGAATGAAGATCTCCGGAGAGAAAACAAAGTACAGGGAGTTTATGCTGTTACTTGGAGGATAACAAAGGGAGAATAGTTATAATTGTGTATACATACACATTTGCTTATATTTCAAAAAGAAACAATTGAAGGATAAACCAAAAATGAATAAAAATGGTTCTCTAAAGAGGAAGGAGAGGACAGTGAACTACAACATAGAGAAAAAGGAATTATCTGAAGTGACTCAAACACAGTGTTTTGATTCTACGTGTCACAGCCATTAGCCTGTCTTTGTGCTCTAGGTACTTCTGAGACAACCAGCTGCATGCAGGTGTAGCCTGACAGCACCCTGCTTTAGATCCCTTAAATGCCTTTTTTGCTCTGGGGCTTAACCTGACACTTAGACCAGGATGCCCACACAAACCTGGGTGAGAAGAGTTAGCCCCTTGGGCAACCCTTCAGCAGGTGGGGACATGACATAGTGAACAAACACTCCCTTCCTTGTCTTGGGGCAGACTATCCCAAGTGTGGTCTATAACCTGTTTCTTAAAAAGGGTGACAAGTTCAAGCTGCGGTGTCCCGTGGCAGCGGCTATACAATTGGATTGTTTTTTCCTTCTTCCTTGTCTCACTTTTCCCAGTTCCCCTCCACTTGTTCCCTGGGAGCAAGAGAAGTGATACATCTACATTTCTAAATGCAGTCCTGTCTCAGGCTCTGCCTTGGGGGCAAGGGAGGATAAGTCAAATCAAAGGAAAATTTATGATGCATGAATCAGGCTGAAAGCGCCTGAAACTATTCATTCTTAATAAACAAGTCTGATACAAAGATATAGTGAGCATACAGCATCGACCACCAAGTTTTCTTGTCCAAAAAAGCGTTGCGTATATGAATATAGTCCAAGTTTTAGATCTAACTGCTAGTTTACATAAAGTGTGAGAATTAGTGGAACAGGTCAAATACCCTAAGAAGCAATCAGCCAATTCCAAAACATGAGGAATTTAACGGAACAAATGAGTGAGTTTCTTCAAAAATAAAAAAGGGCAGAGGGTAGTGGAGATGGTGGTGAGTATGTGAAAATTTCTGCTCCTGCGTCCAAGTACCTTGAGGCCAGCACACGGTTTTGCTAAAAACTGCAAGAGATGGATGCATACGGTATTGAAAGGCATGAGCCCCTAAAGCAGTGAGGAGTGGAGGAGCTAAGATGTGAGTGGAGGATTACAAAGAGGCCATCTGCAGTAACTCTTTTGAGGGGATATTTGCTGATTCTGGGCACAGCAAGATCTAGGCTTTGACTGGGCAGGGTTCCACTGCTGGGAAACCTAGCAACCTGTGGAATTTGGGCACTTGCACAGAGCTGGGTTGACAAAAATAGAGACTCAAGAGGGCTGAACACTATACTGTTTGTCCTTCAAGACATTTGGTGAACTTTTAAGCTGTTTGCTTGGGATAGGAGGCCAAAAAGTCAAGTCAAAAACCTTTGAGAAACAGCTCAGTTTTCCTGAAGTCTTGCTGTATTGGGCTCCATTCAACAAGGCTGAGGGGTAGAGGGAGTTGCTTATAAATATAAACCAGAGGTAGAACATTAGTAAAATTGCTACTGGAAAGTAGGTCAATATAAAATATTCAAACTGAAGCACAGAAAGCAAATTAATAAAACTTAACGGGAAAGAGTGTTAGAGACATGCGGTACACAGCAAAGACATCTACCATGTGTGTAACTGGAATCCAAGGAGGAGAAAGAAAATAGAGCAGAAAAATAAAACACTTGGAACTCTGGTGCAGAATTTTCCAAAACTGATGAAAGAAATCAAGCCACAGATTCAGAAAACTCAGAAAACCCTACAGAGGATAAATGCAAAGAAAACCACACCCCGACACACCATAGTAAAACTAATGAAAACCGGAGACAAAATATATTGATAAAGTACAGAGGGAGGACCAGGAGAGGACAGTTATCTTCAAAGGAGCAGCAATAAAGCCGCACAATGAAATGGCATTTTTCAAGTGTTTAAAGAAAAAACTCTAATTCTGCTGTTGACAACAGAAACACTTTCAATGTTCCTGTGTTATTAAATTTAAAAGTTGGAAAAAGATGTACCAATGCAAATACGAAAAGAAAGCTGGTGCAGCTTTGGTAGTACTCTCAGCCCTCCATGTCCTCAGATTCCACATCCATGATTCAACTGAGGATCAAAAATACTCAGAAAAAAAATTAATACAACAAAAAATAAAAAATATAGTATAACAACTGTTTACATTGTGTTATAAATAATCTAGAGATGATTTGAAGGATGGGGAGGATATGTGTAAGTTATTTGCAAATACTATACCATTTTATTTAAGGGACCTGGGCATCCACAGATTTTTGTATGCTGGGGAGTCGTGGACCCAGTCCCCTTGGAGACTGAGGGACAACTGTATTAGACAAAGCAAATTAAAGGCAAGAATAATTATTAGAGATCAAAAATAATTTTTAATGAAAAAGAAATTGCATTAGTTTCCTATCACTGCTGCTGTAACCAGTTACCACAAACTTAATGGCTTAAAACAACACAGATGTATTTTACGGTTCCGCAGTTCAGAAATCGAAAGTGGCTCTCACCAGACTAATGTCGACAGGGCTGCATTCCTTTTTAGAGGCTGGACAGGACGAGCTGTTACCTCGCTCCTTCCAGCTTCTAGAGGCCACCCACATTCCTTGGCTCATGGCCCTCGTCCTCCACCAATAATGCCCAGCAACATTAGGTTGAGTTGTTTTCCTATTGCCATCTCTTTGGTTCTCTTTTCTGTTACCCTTTTCCACCTTTAAG